>JAVDPK010002424.1:284500-296335 GCA_034780415.1 Cichlasoma orientale
TGTGTGTGTGTGTGTGTGTGTGTGTGTGTGTGTGTGTGTGTGTGTGTGTGTGTGTGTGTGTGTGAGCTCACCAGCTATAAAAGGCTTCCTATCAGAAGGCATAAGGTCCTAGTGGTAGTTATCAAGAAGAATTTTATGATTTCGGAAAGGTTGAAGCGGCTTTGAAATTGCTGTGAATTTGAAGTTTATGAAAAAAGTGTTAAAAAATAATAAAAAATTAAATAACCCCTAGCACTCACTAACAAATATATATCATTTTGTTATTATGATAATGAATATGAATGCATGTTGGCTGAAACTGGCCGTCAGCACAATCCCACGTGCTAGTGTTCTGTTTGTTTTTGTATTTGTCAAGACTGAGTACCAAATACAGGGTTTAAGACTTGGGGTTGAGCGCACTGCCATGCTGTATTGTATCTTGATAAACAAAACCACACACTGTGGTTTTTATGGAGTGTTAAATACCAACATTTTTATTGGCCAGGTGCAGGAACTTCCTGCTTTCGTGGTTCATGTGAGATTTACAGGCAACAGAGATGCAATGAAGTCACTGTACCACATGACTAAATGCAAGCAGAGACTCGAAAAAAATCTCCATATCTAGAGGGAACCTGACAGTAGTGAGACCAGTTCTATGAGCAGCTGTAGCTTCTTTGCTTGTCATTCCCCATGTTTCTTCGTCTCTAATTCCCAAAGCTTATTTCATAACTGCTTCCCTATACGTGTGTGTGCTGTATTTACCCCTATGGTTATTGATGGTAAATAAGTAAAAGGTAACCAAACTGTTGGTGAAAGGCTGTGGTGGGAAGTGCTGAAAGCAAATGAAGGCAGGGGAGCAAGTAAAGGGATGCTTAAGAAAGCAAGGGTGAGAGCTGTGGTGGAGATGAGGAGGTGCAAGGTCAAAGGTCAGCCCCCCTAGTGATATCTCCTGTGCCAGAGAGGCAGTCACGACCCGGTCAGCAGAGGTTCAGGTGTCAGAGAGACGACTGACTGACAAGGCCAAGCGGGATCTCTCTACAGTCCATCCTGATTGGGCCTTTTATCCTTCCTTCCCTCCCTCTCCCTGTCACTCCGCCATGACCCATCCTTCCCTTCGTTCATACGCTGCCCTCTTCACTCTCCTCACTCCCTCTCTACCCACAGAACCCCAGCCTGTGATTCTCTCATCCTTCCACCTTCCTCCCCCCCAGTCACCTTCTTTTTCACCCCTTTAAGAAAACATTGCCGCAGATTTTCACTCAGCAGGCCGAGCTGACTGGGGCAGCTCTCTGTGGGCCTGCATTTGTCTTCAGTTCACTGCCATGCATTCACATAGACACAGAGACATGTATGCACCGAGGTTTGCACAGGAAGACATACATATAGGAAATAATTTTTAAAAAAAGTTCACAGCTTTCACATACTCTGTATTTAGTTTTCCAAAATTTTCACTGACTTGTACATATATTATATATGTATATATTTCATTGTGTTATGTTTAATTGCTGAGCCCTCGTGTCATTTTAAGTCCCAGGACTGACCTACTGCACCTACTGTTATTGTTATTGCTTCCATTTACCTCCAGAGATTTATTTTAAATAGGAATTTTGTGCTTTTGGACAGTAAAATCTTTGTTTATTGCAGCTTTAACACATATAGAGCACTCATTTCCTTCTTCTGACGCATCCATCAAATCAATGTAATGGCGTCAGTGAGTTGATGGTCAAATTTCATTTGTTAGCAGCTATTTCTTAATTAGAGCACATGACCAAGATTAAAAAAAAACAAACAAAAGCAAATATCAAAGCTATACGTGATGATTTACATCATTTTCATGCTCTTCATTCAGTGACCCCTCGGACGGGGGGGCACTATCGTCCCAGAAGAAACCACTCCCATCAGGATAGAAATGCTTCATGATAGGATAAAGGTGATCGCTCAGAACAACTTTGTATTGATTGCAGTGACCCTTCCCTCTAAGAGGACAAGTGGATCCAAACCATGTCAGCAAAATGCCCCCCCACAGCATAAAAGAGCCGTTGGATACCCTCACTGTAGGGGTCAAGAGTTCAGGTTTTTCCTTTATATGATATAGCATGTCATAACAGTGGATACTTAAAAGTTATTGACTCCTTCTGACCTGTTTTCCAGCCAGAGCTGATAGATTATCCGCAGCTGACCGCAGGTCTCTGTAATGGTTTCATGTCATCAGCCTCTGGTGATGGATGAACAAAATGCAGCTATTACTTACTGACAGCGAAACTATGATGCCTATTGTTATCGCACACTAGGAACGATCATTTATTCAGAGATTGCTTGTGGTAAAATTCGACTCAATAGAAGCATCGCTACTTAAAGGACTATTTTAGTCATCGCTAATGGGCCAGCATAAAGTAGATATCACTGTTCTTTCTGTTATATACAGGCGGAGTTTTCTGATTAGTTCCCGTTTAATGATGGGGAGGTCTATTCTTTATTTATTTGAGCGCATGAACGCCATCAATTTTCCTGTGACTATTTCAGGGCAACAAACCAAGTGTAACACAGCAGACCCCGTTAGTGGATTTTTCAGGAAAAGATTTTGGCTACAGCTTTATAAAACGGCTAACCTGAAACCATGAAAGTCGGATGTGCAAAGGGGTCCAGACACCACCCAGAACTGCAAATCTTAATTTTCCTCCCTCTAACATGCAAACTGCTATTTACTGTGTGTGGCATCATCCAATTTGGATGCATTTCCAAGAGACACAAGTTGCAAAATTGTGGCTACATGTGACTGAGAGCCCTTTGAGCTGTCTGCAGAATTTCTTTTTTTTTTTTTTCCGTATAAGGCTGTTAGTTACATTAATATACCAGCAGCTCTATTAAGAGCTCATACTGGTTCAACATCTTTTAGGGAATGGTATGCAATGTCAATCAAGTGATTCAGCAAGCCTCATTAAAAAGAGATTGGATCTCATATTTTAACCAAAGCTCGTGGTGATGGGCTCGGAAACACAGCTGTATTTTTAACACTTAAGAATGATTTTTCTCTAACTTTGTGTTGGAGTTTATGTTGATAACCATTTCACGTCTGCAGAACGGACTTCACCCCGAGGGTATGAACAAGGTTCTCATCACTCTCTTACCGTCTCATCATCGTGTTGACTGGCACGCCGGAGGCCAAGAGACAGCTTGACATAGGCACTGGCAGGTATGCGCACACAGACGTACACTCTGGCAGGAGCAGGCTGCGGGAAGGGCTGCCAGTCGCTTCTTCATTGTTGCTTTTCATTAACTTGTCTAATGCAATCAAAGACTGTCAGCAAGAGTGAAAGAAGGAAAAAGGAAGAGAAGACAAGGAGAGAGCTCGCCTACTTCTTTCCACAGAATATGACTGCCTAAAATTAAACTGGCTCTTTCTTTCTGATAACGCTGCATCTTTGCCCTTGGTTTCTCTTGAGTGGCCTCGGGCGTTTCGCTCAGACAGATGTATCACATGTACACAAATATATAGGTGAGAAAGCACAAATGCTCTGGGCAGCATACATTCTAGAGTGTCAGCTCATCATAGCATAAGCACGCACCTGCATGTTAAGAATAAGAGCCGTTGTCGAAAAGCAACATTTTGAGCCACGCAATCGAGACTTTTAGTGAAATGCCACAGCTTAATGAAATTACGACAGAAAACATTTACCTCCCTGCATAAAACCGTGGCTTCTTTCCTTGCTTTCGGGAGGCGCGTCACTCTGCTAAAGGTTAAAGGGAAGATATTCTAATCAGGGACTCTTTACACAACAGCAGCTCAATAAGGTCAACTGGTGTCACAACATTCAGCTTGGTGGGAGGAATGTGTGTAAATACAAGTGTGTGTGTGTGGTTACTTTGAAGTTGCAGCTTGTGCAGTCACTCCAAATACTCTTCAGTCCTTTGCTTCATTTTTCTTGCTCTATCCGTGAAAATACCAACACTATATCACTCTAACACACACACACACACACACACACACACACACACACACACACACACACACACACACACACACTTGCACGCTGAGTCACATGTAATGCGCTGGTGTCTGATGGGGTGATCCGCCGGCCAATCGGCTGTATTGATTATTGAGCCAGGGGAGGCTGGTGGAGCGGCAGCAGTAATTAGGGCTTTTTGGTGTGGATTAGCTGAGAGAAAAGGTCACCTACTCAACATCAGTGGCAGGACCACAGCCAGGAATAGGGAGGGGTGGACAGGCAAAGGAGACTGTCCCCAAATGTGATGGCCACGATTGGCAGGGCCATGTACGTATGGATGCATATGCAGAGGTTGGATGAAAGATAGCTGAAAGGATGCTTCAAAGTACGTATCAACGGCATCAGTAATATTACATCACATGTGTCTCATCAGCGTGTTCTCTACAGCAAGTGACATAAGTAAAGTTCAGCCAGTTAGTGCGTAGTGACTTTGGATTTGAACGAGTTTGGGTTATATTTGCACTCCTTTGGAAAAGCTGTACTTCACAGCAGGCCACACTATTTGCCAGATAATTCACAAAGACAACAAAGACAGCTGAGAACTCCAGTTCAGTGACTCCTGCGCAACTCAAGTTGGCGCACCTTTAATTCAAAGCAGCCATGTCTCTATGTTGAAGGCTTAAAAAAAATCAAAATGAGGTATTTATTTATAATTAAATTGAAAGATTTTTTTAATTTAGGAGTCTGTTGACACTGACACTGGAGGAACTGTAGTTTTTTTAAAAAATGTAAATACTGACTTAATTTTTCAGTCCTGGAGGCAGCCATCGGGTTTGAAAGAATATCTGCGATAATCTGAGTAATCCTAAAGTCATGTCAAGTTTATATCTCGATGTACGCTCAGTAATCCAGGTAAAAAAATCCCTGAAAGTTGATTCAGATCATCTGGACCAAAAGTTTTCAGCAGGACAAATGTTCTTTCACTCATCCAAGTGACCTCTCAGCTGACTGCAGGTTTCTCCTGTACTGTAATGTTTATAAGGCTGGGGACTCCTGCAGTCAGCTGAAACTGAAGAAGTTACCTGGATGAGTTACGAAACGTTTGTGCGCACGTGAACTGAATGAACTTTCCAGGAAGTCAATTTTTATCTGTGGCTCGGAATCACAAAATAGAAATTTACCTCCAAGGACTTTGAAATTTGTATATCATACGATGCCATTAAATCTTTTGAGAAGAAGTTCCACATCAAGTGCTTAAGGACAGACCAGCGTTAGGGTCGTTACTCAGATAAAAATAATGAATTATGTTACTTATTTAATCCCTGATCAAAGTAATTATTTACATTACTATTGTGTCATGGCATACATTGCCACATAAGTACCAGTTAACAATATAAACTTTAGGCTATGGTCCCACACGCTGACACTAATCCCTATCCTAATGAGGATGCACACATAATCTTTCTCTCATTGTTTAAACAAAGTTGTCAGCGAAATTGGTAAAAACTAGCCCAAAGGGCACTTGACATAAAAATGTTGTGGCCACAGTTATTCTACTGTTTAAAAAAAAAGGAAAAGAAAAAAAAAAAAACAGGTATGGGTAGAAATGGAAGCTACAACGGTGCAAGCCTGACTGCTTATCACCGCTTTTGTTGCCTGTTGAAAATCAAGCTTTGGCTGCTTGGCCAGGATCGTCATACGCTCTGCTTTGACATCACTCCGGGTTCTTCGCCTGGTAAGAGTCAGCGTTGTGTTTGCAGCAGTGAATTCTGGTGTGCGCACAGTTTGCCCTTTACTCTTATGCTCTTGTACTTTTGTTCAGTAAAAATAATGTTCACATCACCACTCTTCAGAAGGTGTAGACGCTAACATTTCCCCCTCCCTGTCTTCTCTGCCCAGTGTGCAGTAAATTGAAGAACTTATGTAATCCAATTAATGACATAACTGTTTTCTTAGTAACTGCAACGCATTACTGAATTGAGTTCATGAATACATTACTGACTTACAGATAAATGTCATGTGATTGCAGTAACACATTACAGCCCACATTGGTGCAGAATCCATAGTATTCAAATTCAGTTCAATTTATGGAAGCAAACTGATCTTTTAAGGGACATAAACTCAGAAATGGAAAAAAATAATTAATTAGGTGCACGAACATGTTGCTCATATTTAACGATATTAGTGCAGCTTTATGTTTTTATGAGTAACAAGAGCTTTCTTCATTTTTTCTGCGACTTTAAGACGTGCAAGTTAACTTCTCAGTGGTATGGCAGGTCTGAGTGTATCTAAAGAGGTCACGACCCTCCGAGGCTGACCTGGACAAACAGGACTGAGGAGCTGCAACAGGACATGGAATGTCTCTTTTCTTTTTGTTTTGTTTCACTTTTTGTGGAAAGAGGATAATTTCTCTCTTGCAGGTAGGAAAGCCAAAGAGTTCTTGGCAAAGAATGAGGCAGAGTTTACACAAAAAACATTATGTGACAATAGCAAAAAAAAACCCTATAAGAATGGTTCTATGTTGCAATTTTAATATGTATTGTGTTTCTTTTCTCTTTGTGATTATCGTCTTCCAAGTCAGTGAGTGCAATTTATTTTAAGGGCTTCACTATTTTCTATGTTTTATTTCTTTCTTTTTTGTGACATATTTTCAGTGTCGTTAGCCGCACCTACTGCTCTGTTTTTATCTGTACTTCCCACATTATATATGTTCAGTGGTGCAATGTGGAACCAATTGTTCCTTAAAGAAAAAAAAAAAAAGCTAACGTAGATGATAAAAAAGGTGTCTGCTTGATGGCATTTTCTGGGTGTCAGCTCCCCCTCCTCTCCTCCACAGCAGCCCAGTGTGAAGCAGCAGCCGCAGCAGCGGCAGCTGTGGCAGATTTAAGGGCTTTGGTTTTGTGCAAAGCTGCAGCACTCCTAGTGGTGAAAACACAGAACAGGTGCTACATTTCTGCAAAACCAACCAGACAGGAGGAGACAAGTGCTGACTGAGGGAATTTGTGTTGATAAGTACTGCTGTAAGCCTACGTGACTTCTCTGTCTGTCTCATCGCACGACTATACGTTTGCTCCTGAATGTGTGTGTGCGTGCATCACTGGTAAAAACTCTGTGGCACTTTGATATCTGGGCTCATGCTATGTGCATTTGACCTTTTTTTTTAAATGTATGAAACAGCATTCTTAACTGGTAAATGTCAGTGGAGATGGCAGAGCAGCGGAAGATCTGAAGAAGTGTTTTGTTGTGCGACAATAAAGGACACACATAACTGAGAGGCAGGAAGCAAACACATGAGGGGCAACAAACCTTGAATCCTATCTGGGTCCAAAACAGACGGCCTGTGCCTTTGAAATGAATTTGAAGACGGTGAATGTAGCAGATATCTGCCTGCATCTGATGTCAGAATCTGACATCTTTCGGCTGGCGCGGTGTTTTGCTGCAAAATATTATATCTGTAAGCTCACAACACTCATTATATAACATATAGTCTCGGATCACAGATGATGATTAAGGCTTCATAGAGATTTTGTTTCCATGACAAAGGTATGCAGTCCTGACCTTGTCTGACTGGGTCTAAAAATGTGTTAGTTGGTGGACGGTGACCCGGGCATTAACTGAACCTATAAGGTACACATAGAGGCGGGACAGTCAAGGCCGGTCTATCCGGACGTTCTACGGCTCATGGAGTTCACCACAGGGTCAAAAGTGTCACCACATACATCACAGCTGTAGCAGAACGGCACACACAGTTGCCATGGTGATCAGCCATTTTTTTCCCCCTGCTGTGCTAAGCCAAACAGTGGTGGGTGGCTGCCAAGATACGAAAAAAAAGGACAGAAAAGGATTGTGTGCTCGGCCTTATGTATTTTTCAAAGCGTGCATGTAAAGTAAGTGTGTTTATTTGGCCAGGCGTGTTTTCGGTTGCTGTTTGCGTCGCGTGTGTGCCTTCCTTGTTTGATCTGACTATCTGTGGTCTCAGCTGTACTCATCAAGAACGCTGTGCAACAATGGCTAAGGTACCCGCGGTGGGAGCTGCACAGCATGATAAAGCTGGCAAAATGGTGGTGTCAGAAGCTCCATTGAACATAATCAGGCGGTAGTGGATGGGCTCGGCTGTTGGGTTTGGGACCATAAGTCTGGCGATTAAACATGCATGGGGAGAATCCTTCATCACAGGGGCGAAACAAAGCCGCCCTGCCCTTCCCACGTGTTCCAGCATCGCCATGGAAAAAGCTTGTTTCCTTGGCAACCGAACTGGCTCTCTTTGTCAGAGGAATGGAGAAGGAGGCAGTGAAGGGAAGGGGGGAGTAGAGCAGGGGCATGACACTCAATACTGACCTCCACCTGACCTCTAGGTGAAAATGCCATATCGGTTTCCTGGATTCCTGAAAATAACATTTTGATAGGATGTTTTTTTTTTTTTTTTTAAATGAGTTCTATCACCTGAGTGCAACAAAATTTATGTTTTGGTGGCTTTGAAGACTACTCAGTGTCATGAAAGAAAGAATTTTTCTGTTTGAAGCATCATACAGGTCTATAATGGAAAGGGAACAACGAAACATTCTAGGCACGCAATAGGAAGGTCATTTACACAGGCTGTCATTACTCTGCATTGACAAAGAGTACTGTCTAAATGCTGTTCTAACAGAACAGACATCTTTACTTCTACTGCCCCCAGTGGTAAAACCTATATCCAGTGAAGGTTAAAGGCAGAAAAAAAAAAAAAATAAGAGCTGAGTGAAAGAGAAATGACTCACAGTGAGGAAATGGAGGATGCATTTCAGAAAGCATAGTGGTGAGGGTGAAAAAAAGACAATGGCTAGTTAATACAGGCAGCCAGACAAAGAGAGGAAGCGAGACAAAGTGAGACGCCGCTTTTATGTCGACCCACGACTGTTCCCATAGCAAAGGCTGGTACTCTGGCTCTAATGTTAACCTAGTGTTTCCCTAATGGGCTTAATGACATATGGAGCACAGATTGCAGCAGGAGCCGTTTCACTTTGAAACCGCTGTCGCCTCCCTCAGGGCTTCGCAGGCAGAACATTATGAAGACATGCAGACTGAGGACACAGGTCATGTCTGGTGAACTTTAATGGTTTTTCAAATTATAACTGAAAAGCAGCTTTTTACGAGCTGAAGGATCTTTAAATGTGACTGTAAATGACTCTCAACAGGTGTGTTCCTTTTCTTTTCCCCTTCCCAAAACAGCATAACTAAAATGCCGAGGACTGTTTCTCAGAAACGATCATTATCTAAGACGACCCGTGATGATGCGTCTCATGCCGTAAATTCTCACCACCGGCCCGCGTGGCATCTCCCTGAGCATCTCCTTGCAGCATATCGCCTGCCATTTTGTTTCAATTTGTTCCCATCACCGATATCTCTTCGTTCTCTCAGCTCTTTTAGTCTGTCCACATCTCACTTGTCGTCTGGCTGTCATCTTCTCGTGGACTGTTACTGATGATATCAGGTTGCTGTTGGCTTTACGATGCTGGAAAGTAGAGCTAATGGGCTTTCAAATGCTTCATTGTGAATGCAACCTGTCAAGAGGGGAGAGATAGGATCAGATTTGATTAGGGGGCGACGGCAGCAGAATAAAATGCATTTAAAAAAGCGAGGGAAGTTTGTTTTTCTGCATGTCTGCGTGTGAGAGACAAAAGAAAAGAGAAAGTGCATTATGTATATGTACTAATTTACTGCCGTGAACAAACCTTATTAGATTTCATGAGTATTTTTAGAAGCCTTTACATCCCTGCTTCCATTCTCCTTTTCAGTTTCCATTTTCTGCATGCGTCTCTCCCCAGCGAAGTAGAGGGTAACACTGCCTCTTTTGGCCGGATGTGGTAAATGTGTTTGTCTCTGGCAGATGAATGATGTCAAACAGACATATTTATATTCATTTAGGACTGAGGAGGAGGAGAACCCATCTGTAACGGATGTGATAGGAACCTCTACGCGTGAGCGTGCGCTTTTAGGGGTGTGTCTGTGTGCGAGTGTGCATGTTTGAGTATGGCTTCCAAGGTATCCATCGTTTGTGAAAAATGAATCATGCTTTTGTGTGAGTTGAATCCGTGTTTGCGGACTGGTGTGTCTAACAGCGTGTGTGTGTCTGTGTGTGTATGTGTGTGCGTGTACAACATGTGCGTCTGCGTGCTTGCGAGGTCATTCCCCGGTCACTCGTTCAGGCTGTGTGATGAATGAAGAGGAGAGGTGCCTGCAAAGCCAGAGAGATTTGGGAGAAACATTGTTCCACGGGGTTAAAAATGGTCTTGTGTTATGCCAGAGGCTGGGGAAACATTACTAAAAAAAAATGTAAGACTGCAATTAAAGTGGATGTTCATCATATCCTGCATTTAATATCAATCTTGGCAAAGTAATAAACTAATAAAATATTCATATTAGCCATTTGATTATGCAGATTTGCTCAATGAGAGATTTTGCAAGTAAACAAAGTATCCAAAATTTGCTCCCACTGTATGCATGTCCATTGATTCTTTCCTGCAGGAAAATTCAAGTGGAAGTGGCTGTGTTTGGTTTGGACAGCAGGCCAGTAAGGTCAAAGACATCTCATTCAACGAGGAAGAATCGGGTTGCAGTAGACAGGAAGTCGGTGAACCAAACAGGAAGGACTTTACACAGAGGAGGCTACTGAAAGCCATCATTGTCTGTTAGCACAGAGCAGAAAGTAGGACCAAGTATTATTTATCTTTTTACAAGACTAAATATTTCTTCTTTGTGTGACTTCAGCTATTTTTTTGTTTTTCAGATATTTTTTAAAGAATATTTTCTCTTCTTGTAAAGAGATGCGAGTGTTAACACAGTGATGCTGTAACTAATGCAGTGTGTTCAAGGCAGTAGTTATTTGTTTGGATGTTGGCTTGATGGAGGTCAGCTCTATTGTGAGGAACTTTTGAGGATGATGTGTGTGTGTGTGTGTGTGTGTGTGTGTGTGTGTGTGTGTGTGTGTGTGTGTGTGTGTGTGTGTGTGTGTGTGAGTGAGAGAGAGAGAGAGAGAGAGAGAGAGAGAGAGAGAGAGAGAGAGAGAGAGAGAGAGAGAGAGAGATAGACAGACATAGAGAATGTATGCCTTGGACAGTGTGGTCAGGTAGAAGTGCATTGTGGAATCGATGTCCACACCTTGTCCTAAATTATTCATTCTGTCAGCTGGCCTGTCCACCATCTCTGTGGAAACCGCTGACCAAGAGCTTTACCTCCATCCCTGCGGATTCACCTCTTCATCCCCTCCTCAGCCCTCACTTCCTTTTCTTGCTCTCTCTCGCTCATTATCTCTTCCCTGATTCGTTATTTTACAGCATCTTTCACCCTCACTCCTACTTTCAGTCTTTCTTACCTCTCCACTCTTTTCATCTGTCTCTCTTCTACTCCCCTTATTCAGTATATCTGTCTTACTCATTAGTCCTGAACTCCCAATGACACAGTTTCTATTTTTTTTTTCTTTTTCCTCTTTCTCTCCCCGTGCTGACATTCTCCCCTCTGCTACTTCTGTGTTGCTGACTAAGATTATAATGTGTTGGCTTTGTAGGATGTTTATGTTTGTGTCTTTGAAGACTGCCCCAGTGGCCTTTTGGAAGACAGCCATAATCCTAGTGCGCTGCCAGAGGTTGTTCTGCATGCCGTGTGTGTGTGTGTGTGTACGTGTGCATGTGTCTATACATCCCCCATACATGTGTGAGTACATGTGTGCACATGATCAACTCTGAGTGCTCTGTGTGTGCGCAAGCATGAGAATGTGAGTCAGTAATTGTGACATGGCTCATACATCATGGCCAGAGCCCGTTTGATTACAAGCGGAGGGGCCCGGTGATTAATCGTTGGATTCAGCTTCCTGGCCCGAATTGTGACACCCGGTCACAGAGCATCTGTACTGACACACCCCCCTACCCCTACT
>JAVDPK010002424.1:296555-309221 GCA_034780415.1 Cichlasoma orientale
ATATACACACATACACACACACAGATATATTTTTTATCTGAGATAGTGACATAATTATTAGGCCACAGAGGGGTGTGAAGCAATCACAGATGATGTCATAGTACCAGATGATGTTGCCTAGCAACAGGGAGAAGTCCCTCCCCGAAAAACTGAGACCAGTGCTCCTCCAAAAGTCTTCAAACTCAACATTATACCTGCATAGGTACCTAGTATTACACCTGCAAGGTGTAAAGCAAACTGGATCAAAAGTTAATTTGCTCTGAATGGAAAAAATAAATGTCTACAAAGGTTTGCCAACACCTTAGTTTCATTTTTTTTAAACTCACCAAAGTCTATTAGAACAGAAGCAAAAAATTTACTTGTTGGGAACTATTTTTTGCATGAATTATATCTGACTTGGTGATCTAGCTGTAAGAATTAACTCAGAATTAAATACAGAGTGCAATTTCTTTTTGCTGGTGGGTTTTTACATTTGTGTGAACCTCTTTGGACCTAATCAGGTATTAGGTATATTCACAATATGCAGTTCATTGCAGTATTTTTAATGAAAATGTGAAAAAAAAAAGAAAATACAAAATACAACCATGTGATCAAAGGATTTCTACAAACACAGGTGATACTATTAAGATGAGAAAACAGAATATGTGCGGATGCAAGAGATGCAGGATTAAAGTCAGGAGGAAACAAAGGAAGAGAAACTCTGAGTGTGATCAAGCAAGCTAGTAAGAAGCAGAGACAGTGTGTGTGTGTGTGTGTGTGTGTGTGTGTGTGTGTGTGTGTGTGTGTGTTCCCCTGGCTCTCACCTCCATGCGGTATCAGGATGAGGAATGGTCCTGCCAGCGATCAGCCCAGGCCTGGACCAAAGCTCTGCACAAGGATTCCCTGCTGAAACCATTAGTCTGGGCATTAAACACCATTAGTGCACACAAGCGTGCTCGTGCACACACAGTCATGTATCCCTGACTTCAGAGGACATTACATTGACTTACATTCATTTTCTGGAGACTTACTCTAACACTAACCACACTACCATACCATAACCATTGCTAGTTTCCTAACTAGAACCTTAAAACATGTCTTTTATTTAAAACTGATTTTTGGGGACGCGTCGTTTGCCACCACACAGATGGAAGTCCCCATAATATCACTGTGCAAACAGATTTAGGTCCCCACAACATAAGTAATACCTGACCATACACACACACACACACACACACACACACTAAAAAAGAAGACGAGTGGCTGCTAGAGGACTGCTTCAATCTGGAAGTAAAAGAAAGCAGCAAAGAAAGAATAACAGAGAAAGGAATTGATGGACGATTTGGGGGAGCATTGAAAATTCACTTTTGCTTTAATGTCTCATTTTTCTTTCTATCATCTTCTCTATTTGCCTTTTCTAATGCATAATTAATTAACAACGAGTGAGAAATTAATTTCCTGGAGGGCTTTTTTACTTTATTTTGGATAGACTTACCTCATCGCTCCCTCACACCGCTCCTATCTGCGTGTATTACCTGTCTGCATTAATGTGTGTCTGCACTCTCTTGTTGCATGTTGGAGTGCGCGTGTCCTCAGTGAGCCAGGTGTAATTGGGTTAGTGACAACCAGGACAATGTGACACCTGCAGGTCTCAGCTGTGCCTCTCCCCGGTGAACTGGCCTGGAGTCAGCTGGAGCTTTGTCATCTGGACTGGACTCCACTGGAATGGCCATTCTGGGACTGATCCCAGGTTAGAGGCTCGGCTGAGCACAATACACATATCAGTCTAAATCCTAACCCTTTTGTCTTTTTAGCCTGACGTGAAGCACCAGCAAAGGACAGCAAAAGAGATTATGTGACATCCATCTTAGGGTTTTCAAAGACTGTGGAAAACAAATCTCTTAAGAAAAGAAAAACATTGTGGCAGTTATGGGCAGTTTCTTTTCAGACTAAATCTTAAAATTATAAAGTGGAGCAGTTAAAAAATAGGCTGCATAAATATAGTTTGGGATTCAGCACTTAGTTTCATATGTCTGACAAACAGAGCAGGGACAGTACAGTACAGTCACTTTTTAAACAAATATATGCATAATACACAGTTAAAAAGAAAGAAAGAAAGAAAGAAAGAAAGAAAGAAAGAAAAAATATTTCAGAGAAACTTGATTCAAAAGGTTTTTGAATTATCTTCTGTTAAGCAAATGTGCTAACCTTATTATTATCATAATGCATTATGAAAGTAACCTAAAAAATGCTGAATAAATAAAATGAAGAGGACACAGCTGAAAGTTAGCCAAAACATGTGTTTCCATAGTTTAGGGGGTTAGCACGTTCACCTCACAAGTGAAAGGTCCCTGTTTGCAGCTGGGAGGCAACATTAAGCCAAACTTGTTTGGCTCGGAGATAAATGGGAGGGCTGCAGATCGATCTGCTGCCGCCGAAAGTTGAAAAGGCAAAGTTTTATGTGACTGACCCCAGAACTTTTTTTTTTTTTGCTTCCTCAACAAGAATTTCTGCATTTTGTTTTATGACACTATAATCTTATTGTACTCCTCACACTTATATTGTAATTAGGTCAACAAGAAAATTCAAGTAGCCAGAACTCCTGTCTAGATGCGCCAGTCTTATATAGTATAGTCAACAAGAACAATCAGAGTTGAGAAAACTCAAAAAGCTGTTAAATTGAATTTTTTTTTTGGTCCACTGAGCAACTGGTATGAAAACATGTTGGAAATGACACAATTCTACACACTGTTGTTCTAGCATAAATGAAAAATATATAATTTTCTTTGCAGTTTATTTTTTAACAGCTAACATGGTAATTCAGGACTGAAAGTATTGTATTGTATTTTCATGAGGAGAATGCGGGATATTTTTGGTATGTTCTCATGTACATATTAAAAGTCCCATTCTTGTGAAGCATTTCTCCTGAATGTTTACCTGGAATTTCTTTAAATTTGGATCAGATGTTCACTTTGACTTGAGCATGAACTGGTTACATCTCAGTAGTAAAAAAAGTCAAAGGTCAAGTGTCTCATATCTGCCCATTTATTTTGATTTCATTGCATTTGGCACAAATATCCAGTTGAACTTGAGGATAAACTGATGATAATTTAGTGGTCAAAGGTCAATGTTGCAACCAATATTTTTGTGGTGATAACTAATGAGGTCACATGTGAATTATAACAAAACTTCACAATGTTAGGATAAAAAAATCAACTTATGTCAACTGAGCTTTCTCACACTTCTTGTATGTGAAAAGGTCTATCACTTCATGAGTCTTCACTAAGATATTTTACAGAAACGAATGAATAAGTCCCAAAGATAAATCGAAAAACAGATGTCCGGGGTTTGCATAAAAATCACAGGGAAACAACACCCACTATATGCTTTATCTGAAAGGCACCTTGTGGCCTCGGTATTGCTACCAAATATCACACAGACATGCAGCAAATAGACGCCACTGGTCTGTGACAGTTTCCCGGATGCCTTCTTCCTCTCATCAGGCAGAACTTGTGATCACAGACTGATATCATCACACCAACGTCTCCTTGTCACATCCGATTTCTGCTGCTCATGTCTGAAAACTGTCTCTCTAGGCCATAGTGGCGGCAGACCATGCTAACCAGCGCGACGCCATCGGAAGCTAATAAATCATCTGTGGTTTTATTTCAGATTTATTTGGACCGTAATGAAGACGCGACGGGCCCCGGGCTGTAACCGACAGCGACAGGGTGACACTGATGAATGGCTGAAGGTGCGTTCTCTACAGTTGGAAGGAGAGCGAGGACTGTCAGGCTGCCACAGTGCGCTGTGTGTGTGCGTTTAATCAGTCACACAGATCTGCTAGATCACACAGTGGGAGCATAAATAGCATTACTATCTAATATGTAATTACTACTCTTCACAAAAAGCATGTGGATACAAGCACCAGCTTCGCCGTCAGATTTGTTATCATTATCACCATCGTAATCATTATTATTGGAAACATGGCTTCACTCTTAACCACTCACTTCATCAATATCATTAATATGTTTATAATCATCATTACAGTCAATATCAACATCAGCCTACACATTTACTACACACTTCTTGTCACCTCATTATCTACACCACCTATATTTTATTAACACAAAACGCCATGGTCAACAAGTATCCTGTTTGAACATTTCCTTTGTTACATTACCATCATTGACATTACAACTACAGATATCCATATACTTCAATCCTCCATTAAAATTCATCGCTTTTGTCATTATTGTCATTTTATCAAAATCACCATCACAGTTATCACTCCTACCCAATTATAATTATCTTAATTTTTAATCTCTGATCAATCTGGCGTTTAGCATTTCTTTCATTTTTTTGTAAAAAATAAAAAATGTAATAAAAAAAATGAAGTGACCAATGACCAAGACAATTATAATAACGTTAATAACGTTTAATAATGTTCTAGGTGTCGCTGTCTAAAAACCGTACACGTCAGTCCTCTCTGTCCTGTTGACATGTTAAAAAGTAGCCATGACTATTGTACCTAGACCCACAAAAGACACGGTATTACTGGGAACTCTATTTAATAAAGGCAAAAACATAAATATTGTTTGATTTATTTTTTTTTTTAAAAGAAGCAATAATAGTGTGTAATCTAGTGTTTTGGAAAGCTCCTCTTACAAATTTGGGTTTTGCTTTTCTAGCTTACTTACAAATGTCAGTGGGATTTTAAACAAGCAACCCCGGTTTACCAGATTTACTCACTGCCCTTTATATCTTTACCAGCTACTGGGTTCTCCAAGGTTCTGGGAATAATGTTCATTTTTCCATTGAGAATATTAAGTGACAAACAAAGAGAGAACTGGATCAGCATGAATATCTTCCAGTTCCATCATCTGTATATTAGCTGAATAGTGTTACACTATATTAGATTATTCAGTGAAAAGCCAAAGATGCAGCCTATGTACACTGAAGTTTCTGGGGAGAAGCTGACAGCAGCTTCCATGTACACTTTAGCACGAAAGAAAAGAGGAAATCAGGCTGAAAGATTTTAAATCTGCTAACCGCACACAAGGGCTAAAGAGGACAGAGCCCAAAATACCCATATTTACCCGCAGAAATTAGCCATTTTTACTTTCATGTGGTTTCCTTCCTTCTTCATAGCAATGGCGCACAACTTCTTATGTGTCAAATACCAATCTGATAACAATCTTCTCTCTTCCACGACTGAATGAATGTAAAAACATTAACAAAGTAACTGTCATCAACATTGTCTTCAATATTTTATCAGTATTATCACCGTTATCATTATTGTCATCATCATTACAGCAAGCGGAATTGAAAATCATTACATTTAACTTAATCATCATTGTCATCACCATTATCAAACATCCGACTTCTCTTCCTCCTCGTGTTGCATGCATTCCCTCTGCAGTGCTGTACTCTGTTACACTGACTCTGTGTTTTAATAGCACGCTTTCCGTGTGTCATCACAGTCAGCCAAGGACAAATCGACTGAGCCAACTCAATGCTTCAAGCCCGGCAGCTTCCAGTCATCTTGTCAATCAATGAATCCATACGAAGCTTGTCTCAGCCCTGCCTGACAGAGTATGGCACAGCAGTTTGTGAAGAGCGTGGAAAGCTATGTATACATCATACACAACACTGTGGCAGCAATTTGACAGCAAGTTTGACTAACTTCTCACCAAACTGGGGAAGCTACGGTGAAAACATATGAAGCTAGGATTTATTAGCTGCAAAGTGAAAATTGTCCTTACAGGAATATTTCACCAAGAATCTCTTGAGTACAAAATGTATGTCACACACACACCTGAAAGTCGGGCCTGAAAGTTTTGCTGCTTTCTTTTTTTTTCATTAGCTTTCTGAAGCCAAAACTGCAATAGCAAGAGGGAGTTCACTGCTCACGCACTCTTGGTTAAATATTTAAAACCCTATAATTCTTCAGTCATCCATTTTTTTGGGTGTGGCGGGAGCTGAGGAGGGATTTAGTGCTAATCCCATCCGACTTATGCAATCACATTTAATTGGAAATGTATTACAATGAGACCAGATTTTTCATCTGAGGTAGGACAAAATCCGATTTGCGCGACTTTAACTTAGGCAACTTTTACGGTATATATTTTTTAAGTGCTCTTGAGCAATAGTTCTCCAGGCTATCCGAAGGTCTTTCAGAGTTTTTCTTTTGACATCAGCTGCTTTTTCACTTATATTCAGTTTAGTCTTTGTACCTTGTAACATGAAGGGATGAACCAGTGTTTGTCTACACATAACAGACAACTTAGCAAATAAATGATTTAAAATTGTATCTTTAGGCACTTGTTACTAGCAGCCTGCTACAAAAACACATCATTTCTTTAGTCGAACCTATGTAAAAATGCCAAATCTAACACAGTTTTACAGGCATAAACACCAACAGGGTGACTCCCAAAGAGCTATTAGCTAGAAACTTGGCATATCTTGGCATGCTGTGCAGTGTGTCCTTAAAGATTTAAGGAAACTGGACAAAGGAAGAAGTATCAGGGCTAAAAATTGTCTATAGCAGATGAATGGTAAAGTCATGTCCTTAAGAAACAAGAAAACAAATCCAGCAAAGACCTGACAAAGGACCTGAGAGATGCATCTGATCCTTCAGCTGATCCATCTACTGATCACCAAAGCCTCATCAGAAATGGTCTCAGTGGAAGGGTGGCTGTCAATGAAGGGAAACATGGAGAAAAGGCTGAGTTATGCCTAATTACACAAGAACTGGACTCAAACTGAGTGGCAACAGGTCTTCTGTAGTGATGAACTTTGAAATTTGAAGCAGTGTGAGATCATCTTGACAGAGAAGGGAACAAAAGTCAGCCAACATCCAAAGAAGAGCTCTGAATGTCCTTCAAGAAGCCTGGAGAACTATTCCTGAAGACTTAAAGAAATGGCAAGAAAGCTTGACTAATAGAGTTCAAGCTGTGTTGAAAAATAAAGGTTGCCATACCAAATATTGACTTTCAATGTCATTAGAATTGTACAAACTGTGCAAACTGTTTTTGCTTTATATACTATGGTTCCATGTTTGCACACGTTTGTGCCCGTTTCCCATTTTCCTAACAAAATACTAAGAAATGAGTGATGGCTCAAGACTTTTGCACAGTACTGTACCTCTAATGAGTGAAATCACTGTTGGGATAACGGTGAGTAAAAGAGTTTTTATGTTAAAGACAAAGATGATTTCCACATGAAGCAACACCTGTTTTTTCTCTCTGCTAAGCTCCTCCATCAACACTGAGCATGTGTTTTTCACTCTTGAAAGTGGAGCTTTTCAAAAACACAAGAAAAGCCAAAACCGCTAGCTTCGCAACTGACAGTGAATTAGCCAAACTGAACTTTTGGGAAAAAATGACGTCTGTCTGTCCAGACATAGACGGGGCATAGAGATGAGAAGGACTTCCTGTCCAATCCGTCTCCCTCGTACTCTCAGATGTGACCTCAGCCCTCCTTACACTCTGCCACACAACATTTACTCAAATTGTGCCCAGCTCCTCAGAAACAAACAGCAAACAACAAGCAAGAACCGGCTCCCCATGCTACCCTCACAGGGCTTTGACTTGCTTGCCCCTGGCACAGTTTTCTCACTCCTGGCAGACAGGAAACACTTGTGCAACCACAAAAACACTCTGGATGAAAAAATAGCATTTGTATTTCTCCAGGAATTTTTGTGCTAAGAATGCTGTGCGGCAAAGGTGGCACATGGGAGCTATCATTTAATTTAAATGCCAGTGTCAGTTAAATGCTAGATTGTATTTAAGACTCACAGCTGCCATTATATTATGTCAGGAGAAAAAGAGCAAATGTAAATAATTGCATTAATTATGTCCGCATTAAATTTAGCTGTTTCAGTTTCTGTCACACTGTCAAGGATTGCCAAGATACTTAAAGTGGAGCTATTTTTATTCTAAGGTTCTACTAGAGTTTGCACGATCCACAACTCAAAATAATCCTAACTTGACTTATTGTGTAGCCACTCAGTTCTTCCAATGTCTAGAACAAGCTTAGCTGCCTTCCCTTTAAAAGAGAGCCTCATGCGTATGATCTCAGAAGAGCCATTCTGATTGACTGCCCCTCCCAAACAGAAGGTTTGAACAGCTGTTGGATGGGGCTCTTGAGCTCACATGAAGATCTGTGTGTCTGTGATGACCATGTTCTAAGTGACAGTTTGTTGAACTGGGTTGAATCTCTGGCAAGTTATTATATTGTTAGCCTCATAGCATAATTGCCCAAGTCATATTGTCATGTCTTCTTTGTTTGTTTTCCATCAGAAAGGTATGTGTGCACATATGCTTTTTTTCACCTGTCTGCTCTGTGCACTGTGTGCTCTTCATCCTTCCCCCTCTTGAGTTAATGCTCTGGGCACATGGTGAGACAAAATGGGCACATTTGGTGTCTCTGGCTGGCAACCACCATGAGCGTATAGATAAAACACTCTAGGCTGCCACTATCTCTGTCCTTCCATCTTCATCCCTCCCTCTCACACACTCTGTTACACTCCTTCACTCTGCCTCACCATTTTCCTTCTGCTCTGCTACAAAGTTGTCACTCACTAGCTGCAGAAAGGTTTATCACGCCTCTTATCCAGTTATCTGCCCTCTCTTTCACTCCTCTCACTCCCCTTTTTCTTTTTTGCATCCACATTTCATACTCACATTCCTCCTGGCTCTAAATGAAAAGTTTTGCTGTGTTTTCCATATTTGCTGCACAGTTTAACAAGGTATTAGCATACCCTGTGGGTCTAAATTTTAGTTTTCATATGGGTGACAAACATGCTTTCATACACGCAAAGCAAAAGCACACACACACATAAATGCACACGCCCATGCACGCACACACACAAACACCTATAGGTGCACAGAGCCAGTTAATTAGAGCTTGAAGCCCTTCTCTCCTAATGAACCTGAGGGTAATTAAAGAGCCCCAGGACACGGGTGTGTCTGCGAGCTGGTTCTAATTAAGCCCCAGCGAGCTGATTTAGCTAATTAGCTAAAGGCTCGATGTCGAACACCAAAGCATTCCAACCCCAACATAACACAGGAACTTACAATGTTCCCACATCGTCCCTGGCAACACTTTCATTTCCTGCGGCATTAATCACCGGAGTTACAACTGTCACCATAGTGACTGCCATGTAGGAATGAGTAGAGGAGCAGGCTGCAACCCTCAGGGTGAGAGGTGTGGACCATTCATGTTCAAGTTCTGTGATGATGAGGCCAATCAAATGCAGAGTGAATGGCCAGCAGGTATGGCAGGGAGGGGCTGGAAACGTTTGAGAAGAATGTGGAGAGTATGGAACATAAAAAGGATTATTATCCAACAGCTAGTGGTAAAACGAGGTGAACACACACAAGTCAAGCTAACTGGTTCTAAGGAAAGCAAGAATATTTTCCTTGTTGCACCGGCGATTATGACACTCGCGCGAGTTGAATGAGAAAACAGATGTAAACCGTAAAATTATCATTTCTCACGTGTTAAAATCCATCAGAATCAACTTGTGCCTCAAAACCTGTAATTATGTCAGAACATCTCAGAGATATGCACGAGGTATCAGTGGCTAAGCGATGGCTAGCATCCCATTTGGGGGCTTTGTGTTTTGAACTTCACTCGCTGTTTGGTTCGATTTACAACCAAAAATGCTACAAAAATAATGTCTTTCTCTCACATG
Organism: Cichlasoma orientale; assembly: GCA_034780415.1. Lineage (NCBI taxonomy): Eukaryota > Metazoa > Chordata > Actinopteri > Cichliformes > Cichlidae > Cichlasoma > Cichlasoma orientale. Next base: position 306,235 of record JAVDPK010002424.1, read on the forward strand.
CCAGAGTTTCCGTGAGCTGGTTGTATCTTTCATTTCTTTGCCATCTTGTGTGATCAGCTCCTCTTGGCGTCACATGTGAAGACAGTTGGACCCTCAAGAGTTAATAAAATTCTTTTATCACAGGTTTAATTTTATTTTTTTTTGCAAGATCAAGTGTTTTCAAATTACCCAGAAATGATAAAAACTTGCGAGAGTGAATGTGGATTCTTTTTTTAAACTAGTTTCATCTAAGTCATCCTCATTTCCATCTCTCCTTCTCCTCTCTCTAGCTTGTGTCACCAATAACTCAGCTTCCAACTTCAAAGCCGGAGCGCATCTGATCCCCATTCATTTCCGCAGCAGAAGAGGGAATGCTGGTGTTGGCCACTAAGGCCCTGATCAATCATGATCTAGAATGACAGCTTGTTTTAGAGATGGAGAGATGGAGGAATGGATACAGATGGAGAGAGAGAGAGAGAGAGAGAGAGGGAGAGAGAGAGAAAGAGTAGGGATTTTAAGATATTCAGACATGGATATTTCTCTTTCTGAAATGCGTGTGATTTGTCGACATAAGCAGATATGATCAGAAAACGGTCAGAGGATAAAGAGTTAGAGGAGGGGGGGAATGGAAAAAGAACATCCCCAGCCCTGTTCGTTATTAAGAGATTAAATCCCATCTCTGACAGACTTGTCAGTGTTGGAGACAGAATCGAGCACGGCCGGTAATTTGACTAGTTCCCTATCTCCTCTCCGCTCAGTTGCCCGATGACAGCCAGGCGACAGAGCGTTGAATATGCAAGCTGTCTCTCGCTCTATCCCTCTACCATCTAATGGCTGTGGACCCTGTCAAGGCTACCTTAAATGAACACACACACACACACACTCACACACACACACACACACACAAATGCCCTCACAAAATATATACAGCCTTGTGAAGTGGTACATTTTCAACCATTTGCATTTTCACCGAGAGGTTTTGACCTCCCTGGATATTGACAGATGAAGCCTTGCAGATTCAGCTCCCTCACATGTGTGTTAGCGAGACCAATGCTCACTAACATCTAACATAAACTCCAGTTTTTATGCATTCTTCCTCAGTAAGTGTGTGTGTGTGTGTGTGTGTGTGTGTGCATGGAAATCCACTGACACTTTCTGTTATCCTGATGTGCAGATACTTCCAGCACACCCACAGTGAATTCAGTCAGGCCAGGTGTTATTTTAACACTCACTTTCCGGAAGATGAACGAGGGACGTTTTCCTCCTCCTCTCATCTCACACTTTCAAATCCCTTGCTCTGTCTTTCCCCCGCTCAGTCCCATCCCTCCATTTGGAAAAGCCTGACCCAGTATTACGGTGACATTATGGGGCCACTTACCGCCCTGCTAAAATAAACCCTTCTGAAGGAGGCGTGTGACAGAACGAGGTTACAGCACGGCGTCGCGCAAATTAATCAAACAAATAAACGAGGAATTTAGACTTAAACAGGGAAGATCTCCCCCTTCCCCCCGTGTCTCTTCTCTTGTCTTGCAGCTCCTGCATTTGCCCTCTTTGGGAAACCAACACTTTAAGATAAAATCACACAAAATTCCAATTGTTCATGCACAAAAGCATTAATGCAAAGATAGCAGCTACCTGCACAGTCAAATAGCAGTCCCCCAAAAGCTGGACCCGCTTTGCCACTGACTTTTTATTCTGTGTCAGAGTGACTAGTTGCAAAGCTTTAACTTCTTCGGAGTGAGAAAGCCTCTTTTTCCTCTGGACCACAGGAAACACGTGTAATGAAAAGCAAAGCTTTAAACCATGAAGTACAACCCATAATTTAAATATTTATATCCAAATATTAGTCAAGCAACCTATTTCCCATCAAATTTCACACACTTTGAAGCCTACTTTTTCAACAGATTGTTAAACAGTACCAGCTATAGCTCTGAAATTGTAGTGTGACTAATGAACTTTCAGTTTATGCTGTATTCTGCTCATTGCTGCTCCAGAGGCTACTGACTGATTTTTATTTTTTATTTTTCCTTCACTAGTGGAAGCATGGATCTCTTCAGCTAACGTGCCCATTAACTGGTGTTAATGAACATATTATCCAGTTGAAGAGAACATCAACAACAACATCAGCCCAATAAAAGGGTTAAATTGTCATTTCAAACTAACTTCTGAGCTACTTTAAAACCCAACTTACTTTGCTAAACTTTTTCAGAGATTTTTACCTGTGAAAGCCGTGCAGAGGAATAGCATGCTGACGCTGCACTATTCTACACTCTACAGTACCCGTGTGTCTATATGTGTCTCTAGGAGATAAAATTTTTGTTTTGTCTTTACTTTATTATTTATTCACCTGTTCTCCCCCAATATGAGTTTTCTCTGTTATGTTTTGTTATTTTGCTATACTTTGAATAAATAACCATCTACAGTTGGCCTTAGTGGTTAATCTTCCTCTGTGATTAAACACTGAATGAGTGCATATGGCCAGAGCATCATAAACTCCCCCAGCAATAAAGTTGGTCCATGAAGATTGTTAAGTATGATTATATATATTTTTTCAGAGCACCTGTGTCTTCTATGTTTATATATTGGAGCCAAAAGTGTTCTCAAAGTTCTGGTTCAAGATGTATGTCTTCTTGGAAGACCAAATTACAAGCACTTAATAGGGCTGGTATTTAATTCTTTAAAAAAAAAAAAATCCAATGCACTCTCCCATTTTCCAGCCTTGGAACAATTTTCTCACTACAGTCAGGAATGCAAAGTAGCATCCAACTCTTAGTGGCAAACATTTGCTCCAGCCGGCTCACTTTCCGTCAGGTTTCCTCTCTGAACTACAGAGTGTGCTGTAAGCTTTCACGCTGCCTGCAAAACTCCACTTGTTTCTTTCTGATTTGTGCATTTGGTTGTTGCTTTTGGTTTCGTTTGATTTACGCAGCTTACCAGTTAACTCCATATTTATTCTGCTGTCGGCCGTTGTAGTACAGCACCAGTCAAGAGTGTGGCCCCCCTCACCC
>JAVDPK010002424.1:331075-391711 GCA_034780415.1 Cichlasoma orientale
GTTGGGTCAGTCGGGGGGTGGGCCAGTCAAAGGGGGTCCGCGGGCCGGATGTGGCCCCCGGGCCGCTAATTGAATAGTCCTGCTCTAGTCCTTCAGTTATACTTTGAAAAGTGAACCATAATTACAAAGTTGGATTGTTTACCAGCCCAAAAAACAATCCCAAAGGATATCATTGACATCCTAACATGATCAATTGCCCTTGATAAATGCTTTAGACTCAACCATATAAAATATCTTGTGAAGTTAAGGCCATGAATGCAATAAAAACACATAAATTAGCCATATATCTCAGAATGACAGTATTTGGATTAAGCCAGTACTGCGTATACTGTCCTGCTACAGTAAATACTGACAATCAATACACAGCCTAAATTAGTAATGTACTGTAGTGTGTTTACTCCAGATTCACTTCAGTTCAATTCAGGTTTATTTATGTAGCAACAAATCACAACAAGTCGCCTCAAGGCCTTTTATACTGCAAGGTAAAGACCCTACAGTGCTCTGGAGAAAACCTCAACAATCAAATGACTGAGCAAGCAGTCTGCGACGGTGGGAAGGAAAAACTCTCTTTTAACAGGAAGAAACCTTCAGCAGAACCAGGCTCAGGATGGGGCAGTCACCCACCGCGACCGGTTGGGGGTGAGGGGAAAGAGAAGAGAAAAAGAGCACCGGGAGACAGGACAAAACACAGAATAAGGGAAAGAGGGGATAAAATTCATAATTTTGTGCTTACAGCTACAGTGCCCAGCTGTGTAAGGAAATTAAGTAAATTTGTGGTCCAGGTGTGGGCTTTAAAAACAGACTAAAACTTTGTTGCTTCTGGTGTTTTTATGAAATTTGTTGACTAAAAATACTGAATAATGCCCTGACTGGCATGCTAATCAGCAAAACTAATAAGTATTTTAAAGCAAATCTATTATTAAACAAACATTTTGCTATGTGTGTTTTGGTTTTCTGCACAAGTAAATTAGTCGTGCCATGAAAGTCCAGGACTTCTCTGTGTACTGAACAAAGTGAGATCTGCTGTGCTGCCACATTTTGGAGGAAACGCCAGCTACCCGAGTTTAATTTGTGCTGTTTTTATTTTCACTTTGAAGAAATGATGGTCTGCACTGGCAGAAAGAGGCATATATGTCACAGTATTTTGTTTTCCCGAAACTCACAGAGGCATGCAGCGCGCATGGTTTTGTTGTTGAGACGTTATAAATGACCCCATTAAAATTAATGACAAAAGTAATTAGAATTTAATTTAAAAAAGAGCACTTTTTACGACTGCTGCAATTAATCTCTACTTATGTTTCGACTGACCCTAGTTGTGTGGAGATTATAACAATGTGCCCCTCTGCTTCAGATACCAGTGCGCTGCTCTTTTGAGATTACATAGGATGCTTTGAACCAGATAGATATGCCCACTAAGTATCGAATCTGAAGTCTCTCGGCAAAATAATAGTGAATTAATGGGGTAATAAACCAAATGTTTTTCAGCAATCACTGCTCTCATTTAGAGATGAATTTGGGAGGCAATTACTTCTCTCAAATGTGTTCATGACAGTTATGGTCAGCAATTGAGGCAAAGAGGAACAGTAAGAGAGCAGGAGAGAAAAATGGATCGACAGAGACCAAAGAAGTGTTATATCTAAGTGGAAATGTAAATGAAGACATTAAAACGCGTTTAGCTTTGTATCCCAGAAAGATTGAATAAGTGAGCGTCTGCGTGCGAGTGTGTGTTCTGTCTCTTGTGATGGATGAACGACAGTCGGCATGGCAGCTCATCTCCTCTCAGGTGGCCGGGTGACAGAGAGAGATGTTACAGCGCAGAGACAGTACAGCCGTCACATTGGCAGGCAGGTGTCAGGCGCGCGCACACACACACACACACACACACACTGAAACACACATTTACAATGCGTGCACCTGCATCTAACATCAAGATCCCCCTCCGCTCTTCCTAGCTTTCACCTGACTCCCATTTCAGAACCCTGCCACCTCTGTCCACCACCTCTGTTTACCCGTCTCTTGCACCCCCTCCCCTCAGTCCATGTTCCTTGTAAGTGAGCTGTCTCTTTGTGGGCGGCGGCCTCCTCGTATTCTTGGTTGCCTTACACCAAAGCCTGTAAAATGCCCCCCCCCCCCCCCCACCCACACACCCACACACACTCCCAATATTTCCCATCCAATCAATGGGTGCGCCATGAAGATTTCACCCACCTCAGGCAGGCGTAAGGCAAGCAGGAGGAGGAGTGTCCCGGTCGCCTGGAGGGGTGGACGATGGGCAAATAGAGTAAAGGATGGGGGGGGGGGGGGGGTATAGGCTGTCAGGGCGCCAGTGTGGTGGAGAGATGGGACTTCTCTTCCTGAGTCAGACAGGGCCAATAACTCATTAAAGAGAGAGAGATGTAGAGGTGAAGATGGGGCAGACAGGAAGTGAGAAGGAAAGGGACATGAGAGGAAAGCTCCTCACCACAAAAGAATGGAGATTGCGTGTCTTATACGTCTACTTTTGCCTTTCTCAATCCTCTTTTTCCTCTGTGCCTTTCCTGCTCAACTCTCCTTTTTTTTTTTAAACAGGCAAACACGTATACACACACACACACACACACACTTGCGCACACACACTCTTTCCCTCGGCAACTCCCTCTAACCCCTCTCCTCCTCCAGCTCCCCCTCCTCCTATCCTCCCTCCTTCCATCTGTCTTTCTTGCTGCAGTGCCCATGCTGCCAGGCAGTATAAATCACATCTCTGGGCTTGGCTGCAATGGGCCTGAAAATAAAAAGGCATAAAAGTGTCGGGATGAGCTACGGGCTGGGGGGGAGAATTCCTTTATGATGGGTCTAAATCCTCCTCCCACCCCGCTTCCAACCCTGGTGCGCGCACGCACACACACACAGACACATACAAATACACACAGATTGCTTGTAGACACGTGCACATGCTCAACATACAGTGGCGCTCTGAAATTATCCCCCCAAACAGCAGCAGTTTGGTTCCTTCTCCCTTTTTCTCCCTCTAACTCTCACAGACACCTGTACAACCCCCTCAAACACACATAGGCTCTGCCACATATCATATTAAGCCCTTTGTTTGCCGTGAACAGAATTGAGACGTCTTCTCTCCACGCTCTGTCTTTAAAGGGACAGTCTGACTAAAACTCCAGCCTGTGTTGGTGTAACCCTGTCTCTGTCATGTGCCCTTGCTCACAATTTTCCGTAAGCATTTGCAGTTGCCCTGGAGATGAATTGTACTTTTTTTTTTACCTTGAAAGAGCAGAAAACGATAAAGGATAATGGCGATGTCATCTACAACCTTGTCCTGCTTCATTACAATTGATTCAAATGCACAGAGGCAGGGTGAGAGAGGAGCTGTGATCCTTTTAACCTTTAATGTAGTTTAATTCGTGTTACCACAAATGAAGATGAAGATCAAAATATCAGATATCTATTGGGGGGAAAAAAAAACATGCGCCTCACATCTCACATTGCTGATGGTAAAAGGATAATACCTCAGCAGAATGGGGCTTTTGTATTATTGGGCCATCAAATGTTGAATATTCTTCACAAAATTTGAATAATGTAGTACAAAGTTGTTTTTTTTTAGTATTAATGAGGGGTGAATTCATTGGATGTTGAGAGTGGATATGCACCAAATCCCAAAAATGCTCTTTAAGGTCCAAGATGGATTTTTTTCCCCCAAAGGTTTTCACCCTGGATTATAGCACAAAGGAGAGCCACTTCACTGTGCATAATGGTAATTGTGGACAATTTATGATCTCTCCAGTCTCCATCTATGTATCGTTCTGAGTAAATAAACCAATAAAAAAATGATTGAGGTGGCCCAGAACATATTGAAATGAACCTGCTGGCAGAGATGCATTGTTAAGGTTGTCTAAATGATTATGGGAATGAAGATGGAGGTGAGTGAAAGCACCGTGAATGGGAAACTCCATCACCTGCTAAAATTAACCTATAGCTCAGAGTTTTCCTTTAATCTACGTCCTGATGTGCACTTTGTCAATTCTATTAGATCACGCTGTGTGTGGTATGAGCATACACGCATACACATACATAGAGTGATGATGATAATGGTGAGCACCTCCCTAGGTGAAGCCTATTCGGTCACAGTGGGAGCCATCTCAGACCTAATTATGCTTGGTTTGGCGTTTTAACTGTATTGATCAAAACACTGAAACAAACGAGAAATGCTTATCAAGCTGGAAAAGAGGAGCCCTCAGGAGTTGGTGCGCGTGTGTGTGCGCACCGCAGGAGTGACTGAGAGTGATGGCATAGGTCTGAAAGGTAGTGAGATATTGGTGGTTATAAAAAATTGCAATTCTGAGCTTTTGAGTTATTAATTACAGCCTCCCCTCCTCCTTTTTTTTTTCTTACCAGGGATTAGAAATACTGCCACACACCGCCACATATTTCTATATGCTCACATACACAGGCCGCAGGAAATACACACACACACACAATTATGCACACACTCCCTCGCGCAAATTAGCTCATCCATACCAACACTAATCATACAATACCCTGCTCTGATGAGCAAGCTCTCGTCGACCTTGGAACTCTCTGGAAAGACAATGTGAGGGGAACCATGCTGCGAACGGGCGGAGGTGGGGGGTGGTGGGAGCTGATAAGATGGAGGGAGGGATGGAGAGAGGGAGACAATAGAGAGGAGGGAGGGAAGGAGAGGGGAGAAAAAAAAGAAAGCGACCATAAGTGGAGCTGTTCAGTATAGGGCAGGAGGGCAGTGCTCCCTCCCTACTCTCCATCTCAGCTCATCTTGAATGCAAATGTGGTTTCTATACGGTTCCTTTGTGCTGCTTCTAACTGCTCCAGAGAGAAGCAATTACAACTGCTCCATTCACTCAGAGAGAGAAAGACACGCATGGATAGAGAAGGGTAATTAATAAAGAGATAGGAGGGATGAAGGAGGAGTAAAGGAGGTGATCACGTTTTACCTGTGGAGGATCTTCGTATTGATTGCAAAGGCAGCTTTGCTATTGACACACACAAACACTAAAGCTGACCTGGTGCACAATTACTCAATGAAAGGTCAAAGGTGAGAGGCCATTAGCATCTGAGGTGTGTGTAATACAATATTACACAGAGTCTATATGCTACACTTATCTCACTGGTTTTACCCTCCCAATCAGTGCTTTACAGACTGGGACCTGCAGGATTTACTGAATCAAAAGAACTCCATCCAGATATGACATCACCCTCCATTCCTCGCTCTTTTGCAGTGCCAGTCTTGTATCCTATTGCAGTCACAGTGGCCAAGCAGTGCTGCAAGGTATGGTGGGAGTTTTTATGGCAGTCATTTGGGCTGCTAATATGTCATCTCCATTAGCCGACTTTTAACACTCCCAGATAGATGGCCCTGTGACATTTATCTGTGCATGGATCGTATTTTAGCCGGTAAATGGCTGGCAATGTGCAGAGTGTGTGCACAACGAGTGTGTGCGTATGTGTATGCAATCGGAGAGAGCGAGAGCGAGAGATGCATTGACTTTTAATGATGCTCTATGCATTAGCACTTCAGAGGTAATAATTACAAATACAATGCAAGTCATAGCCTTTGACCCCCACGGCACAAATTCAAAGAAAGCAGAGACGAAGGCCAGTCAGATCCAGACCTTCTTCCCCAACAGACAACTGAGAAAATAAAGGAAAACGAAGAGGGAATGAAAGGAATGAATGATGGAAAGACATGGTGGGTGCAAAAATAAGCGAAAGGGGCACAGTGAGAGCTTTGCGGGCTAATTGCTCATATGGATTTTGCCATTGTTGGCTTTTGTACGGTCAAGGAGGTGAAGCAATTCCCTACGGTGGCTTCAGGTGAAAGTCCAAATGAGCTAATAATTTAGCGTCATAAAATAATACTAATATTGACCACGTATATTGAAAAGCATTAGAAAGATTTGTACCATAAAATAGCTGTAAATATGATATACATCCGTGTCATTTAACTTGTCACACACAGTGGAACCTTTTCCCCTTAAGCATAAAAGCACCACCCCCTAAGCTGCATCAGAAAGCTAAGAACATGTTCGGTGTCATTTTATGTGTTGCCTACAGGAGCCTGGTCACCTGTCCAAAGGCACTGAAGTTGACTAATGTGACAGAAAATTAACAATTAAAAATATCACACGGGCCCAGAGCCATTGCAACGTGGACCGTTCACAACTCAGTGGACACCCTAATTGCTTTGAAATACAATTGGGTTTGGGCTTTGTTTGGTGTTTTGGAGGTATGAAGCGCATCACTGCACACTGGAAATTGAGTTATAAATTACCAAGCTGAAATAGACATGTACCATGAATACTCAATATCCAAATGCTAGATGTTTTTGCCTAGGAAAAAAAAAAAAAAAAAAAAAAAAAAAGGCAGATGTGTGCATGTACACTCGCATAAAACAAGATGCCACCGCTTGCGGTTGCATTTCATTTTGTCAGAAAATTGACCAGCTTTAAACCAAACAGTGTCTGTGTATGTGTCCCGCTGTGTGCTTGTCATGGAGTACGCTGATAAGGTCAACCTTAACAGCAAACAGAGATGGAGAGCTCCAATCACAAACCACTGGGACTTGGAAAATGACAGAGGATGAGGAAAGGAGAAAATGTTCATTCATCCGCAGCCTTCCCACCAGTGTATTCTCTGCGCGTGTGTTTTCAGACACGCCACTGTGCCCATGTGTATGTCTGTGTTTGCCGTATGAAAACAGCTCAGTGGCATGTGTGTGAAGTCACTGACAGCTTCATTATGGCTTGTGCGCACAGGGAGACAGCACCATCCAGGAGAAGGAGAGGACAGAGACATAGGACAGACTAGGCTTAACGTTGGGCTGGCTGTGCCCGAGTCCAGCGGTTGGCTGGTGGAGGTGGAGGAGGGCAGGTGCTGTCTCCTTTAATGAGCCTTTCCTTCTTTCATCAGCTTTCCATTTACAGAGCTGTCCAGCACTCCTGCATAGCCAACTACACACCCACCTGCCCACATTCCTTTCGCGCACACACAGTTTGAAGCTGTCTTTTTCCTTTCAAGTAATTCCCAAGAGCAATCTAATAGTTAAATTAATTTGCCATCTACCTTTAATTAGACCATCTCACCTGGGAACACAGACACAAGGTTGAAACGTGACCGATGCCGAGCCTCATCTTCATGCCTGACACGGAAGATGCTTTAAATAAAATGCATATATTCATTTGTAATCTCTTGACTACAGTTTTGACATAAGAACAAACATTATGAAAATGGGCCGTAGTTTTATGGCGTTCTGCTTAGTAAGTGAACACAGTTTGCTAAGGTTTAATAGACCTCTGTTTTCCTGTCCTGGGAGGCACAGCTATGATAACAGTGTACACATGCACATTACAATTTAACCAGTGCCATTAGAGGTTTGAAATTGTCCAGGTACCAAGAAAAAGCAGTGATGTTTTAAAGCGCTGTGCAGCTTGTTAATGAATTCTGAGTAAAGAAAACTGCATGCTACAGTTTGCACCAAAAACACCAATATTTCATACTAGGTACACTTAATTCAGACCCTCTGTGGTGCACTCGCTTATCAGCAGTGTGTTCCTTCATCCCACTCCACTATTACTCAAGTTCTGGGTGGTATGATGTCTACACTCCCTCTACTGGACTGTTGAGACAGTACAGGTCTATTGTACTGAGCTCAATGAGATAAGTGACAAGTCACAAATCAAACATGTATATGAAGTAGGAGCCAACACTTCAAATTTTCCACAAATTTGAATATAGCATGCAAACTTTTTTTTTAAAAAAAGGCCATTTATTCATTCACTTGCAAGTCATAAAAATGTTCTCAAATATTTCTTTAAAAAATTATGCAAGACAACTCTTGCCAACCTTCGTACATTTTAGTGAAGTGATTTAAAAAAAAAAGTACACATGGGAAATTAAGAATTTGGCATTACAGTTTATACATTTTTAAAAACATGAAAAATCTTTTTAAGTACATGCTACTTAAATGGTTAAGGTACTAACGGCTGGGAACATGAAGCAAATTCATTTCAAAAGGAATGTTGAGGTTAACAAAAGTTAAAAAAAAAAAAAAAAAAAAAAAAAAAAAAAAAAGCAGTTTGAGGTAAAGAATAAGAGCTCAGTGAAGTGTCAAACAATGCACAGATGACCTATACATCCACAAAAAAAGGAAGAGGAGAAAAGGTGCAGTGCCACTTCTTTACATTAATACTCCGTGACTGGGCTCGTGTTATCTGAACAACCACCAAACTATTCTGGATCTCCATCAGAGGACTGGAAGAAGAGGGGGCTTCCTTGCCCGGGAGTGTCAATACTTACTCCCAAGCCTGATGATGACGAAGTGCTGGTTTAAGAGGAAAAACAAGTGTCAGTTCAGTTTTAACCCAACTGGTAATAAAGCAAGCAACAGTAAATTTTCTATAATGCTTTACCTTTCACAGTCAGAGTCGGATGAAACCTTTTCTTCTGATCTGATGTTAGAACCTCTTGAATGCTGTATGGCTTCAGCTACTGTGTACCTGGCCTTACCAAGAGCACACTTTTCAATCTTAGTGATGGTAAGGTCTGACTGGAGGAACAGATGGAGCCGACTATCAGATAACAACAAGGGTGTGTGAAGAACACTAGAGAAGAAAGGATATTAAAAAGGATGAGGTTTCAGTAAAATGTAGATTAAAGAGTTTCCAACAGTGACGAGGGCATCTAACTTTACTCTTGCTTCCAGAAATATTTAGCAGCCTTTGGGAGTATGAAGCGAGGAATATAACAGGCCTCTCTAGGTGGCAATTTTATTAACTGAACTGCACAAACTGTTTCCGCTACAGAGCTACTCACATTTCTAAAAACTTCTGCAAGCCCTTCATCCGCTGGATGACTTGCTCTGTGTTCTTTAGACTGAAGAAAGGGTTCCAGGGTGGCAGTTTAGGCAATTCTCTGGTCACAGATACAAAGAAATTTGAACTTGCTGCGTTCTCCATTTACAACATTAATCATATCAAAAAGAAAACATACATACATTATGAAAGCATTCTGCTCCAGACAGTGACGCAACCAAACAAACTCACTGTAGCGTCGCCTCACAGAAGAGGTCTTTTTTCTAAAACACATGCAATTGGTCTGCAAAGAGAAAGTTGTTCATTAAACTCATTACACAAGCTTAAAGAGTAAATGAACCAAACAGAAAATCTATTTCTAAGCAGCACGTACACGTAAACTGATCTCATAGTCGACATGTGTGTGCCAGAGGTCATCTTTATGGAGCCTTGGATCCCGAACGCAAACTCTAATGAACTCCTGCAAAATTCAAGAACACGGCTCAATTACTTCACAAATAAAAATGTAAATATGGGTGCAAAATGAAAATAAGACAATTCCACTGTTTGGACATCAAAAGAGCAACAACTAAACAAAAGGTAGAGGAAACAGGATTTAAAGAATCTTAGCAAACTTACAGTATCTGAAAAACTGTCCAGAATAGTGTCCATGATGGATACAAAAACCTGCATGAGAAAAATACAATCTTTCACCTTACAAATGTCTGATTTTAGCACAAAGACAGCCTTTCTTGGCCTCTCAGAGTTAGGTAGGCAAGAGAGAGAGATACATACATATACACACGTGCCATTTTACAAAGCAAAGATTCAGTTAGCAATTAAGCCTTGATGGATTTAACAGTGCAAACAGAACAGATTGGGGATAAAGTGGGCCAGGGGGCAAAGGTGGAGGATTGAGCTTATTGTGAGGGAAGTCTTGGCTCTGAACACACTAAACATGAGCACAGAGCAAAACGTGCTTCGAAGACAGATTCATTTAACCCACTACAAAACAAGAAGTCCAGTACTTTCCAAGACCACTGAACAAAAGTAAGCAATTACTAAGTCATCATCATCAACACTCGAAAATGAATCATAGGCAGAAGTACTGCATGCAGAGTCTACAAAACAGTTCCCCTCACATGGCAGGCACATTAGGCGTCATGCTGAATCATCTGTCCAGGAACAAATAAATGAAACATGCCATCTACAAGCCTCAAGTCCAACCAGAGAGAAGAGCAAACAAGTTTTCAAAACAAAGTAATCAGGCCACATTCATGAGACCCAGAACTATACTCCATGCTGTGCAGATCATCCCATGAGCCATCACAGACTAATTTATTTTAATTCATGCTGTACCGAGTTGTCTATGCATTCTATGCCTGCTGTTAGTCTATAGCAGCAGTCCTGTAGCTACAATAATTCAACAGGTCCTACACCTGAAGTGGTCTCAACAGGATGCTGTAGGTGAAACTTGCATTTTTCCCCCAGCTACCAGGAGTGACATAATACAGTCATTGTACTTTGATTCAGGCTATAGTTACACACACACTTAATGCTCTAAACCACTTATGAGAATACAGTATTATGTAATTTTCTAACTGTTATCCGGGATCATATAACAGGGCATAAACAATGATAAACACCAGCGGAACCAGTGGAAGGTACTTTTTTTTTTTTGAATAGCCTGAAATAGCTTTTTAATCTGTTACAATGCTGATAAATTTAAGTAACTTCCACTACACCAGATATGTAAAAACAGCCATTTCCTACTGCCCAGAAACAGCCTCTGCAAACTAGGTACAGAATAACCTCTTGCAATCAAAAAGGAAAAAAAACGGATGCCTGATTTGGGCTCCAGTTTGACCTTACCTTTCCCTTCTTCACCTCCAGTGAAATGATACCGTGTGTGAACAACCTTAAAGCTTGAATCCCTTCCTGGACTGAACTAACACTAATACTGCTGCTCCTAATAGGCTACTAATTTCTTACTGCTAAGCACGAAATCCTTTTCTGACTCAATCAGGCCACGCAGTTATAAAGTATACCATAATAAGCTAAATAAAGGAAAACATATACTTAAAAAAATTTTTGTTTTGTTTTATAACTTATTCGTCTAAATCAGGACGAGCGAAAAAGATCAAGAATCTCAGTTGAGAGAAATAAGTTGTGCGTGTTTTCTCTGCGCACCTGTCCCTTATTAACCGGAATCAGTTTAAATGGTATCACCTGGTGGGAGGAGTCCTAACCACGCAGCGGAAGTAATGACAACCCCAAATAAAATCATAAAATCATCTTTATATAGATACTGGTGTTTACAGGAGATGAGAGAAAGGGAAAAAAATTCAATGTGCCTGGGTACCACAGTCTAATTAATTAATAAAAAAAAATTCACAATTAAACTTTTAAACTTTTCTTCTTGAATAATTTTCCTTTCTGTGTTCTCCCCTTTATGTTTCTTCTAATACAGTTTCATATATATACACACACACACACACACACTATAGGCATAGTTAGACAATATACACTCTAGCTATGGCTTCTTAGGAGAGGACATGGCTACATGGCCAGGAAGCATAGGAGTCTTAAGTGCTTATTGGAAGTTTGCAGTTAGATACATTCAGATAGTTTTAAACTACCATTTAAGAGTCTGATAAATCCTATTCTAGCTTTTCTTTTTTTTACAATCAGTATCGAACCACAATAGCACTGTATGGTGGCTGTGCGGAGAACACTTTTCGATCAAAGTTAACGCATTTTAGTTGCCCGTGACTGCTCCACTGTGACTCCAGATGCATTCTTAATTTTAAAGGGTGCAGCTGACACTGGATGAAGAAAGAAATTCGCGAAACACAGGTAACTGCAACATGAAACGGCACAAAACCTTATCTGAGATATCATGTCAACAATGCGTTGTGCTTCATTTCAACTAATAAAACAAGTTTCAAAATCAAATTCGCATCAAGCTGTCAAAATATCTGTACATGGCATACATACAGTAGGCTGCTTGCAATGATAGTTTTGATTAAGAGTGAAGTCAAAGCAATCTTACCAAAGCCAGTTGATGTCTGTTCCTGAATGCTGACCAGTCCAGGAGTGGATCTAAACTAGTGAGAAATGACCTTAGATGAACACTCAGACACCATAGGCTGGGTGGTAATTTGCATATAGACATCACTTTATCTTGTGTCAACAGAGGCTTTCATTTGTTGCTATTAGAGTTCAGACTGTTACAAAAGAGCACCATTTACTATCTGTCTTCTAGATCATTTTATGGACACTTAAGTGGAATTCAATAAACAGATCAAAACAGCTAAACCTGTATGATGCAAACTATGGACACCCATCATAGCTCACATCTTGATAACGTGGTCAAGGATGTGCCTTTTTCACTGATTTTTTAAAAAAAGTATATTCCTTTCACATAAATTGTGGCACTTAACATTTCATTTTCATTATAGCTATGAAATGGAGCTATTTTTTGTGTGTCTGTGGTGTTGTGGATCCAGTCAGTTAACACATAAGATGTGACTGTGCTGCATTGATTAGACATTTGATTTAATCAAGATTTCTCGAGTTAAATAAATAAAAAATCCAGGTAAACATTTGCCACACGGCAGAAATCAGCATTAACAATGGGCCAAATCCTTTCAGGAAACGTCTCACTATTTGATAAAGTGTCTCTAACAGAACATAAACACATCTTTCTAGAAAAAAAAAAGGCTACATATCTACAGTGACCTTATCTGAGCTGTTTCATTTCAAAGAAACATCCAGAAATCAATAATGCACTAAAGTCCAAAGTCCATCTCCCACGGTCTGATGCCAGTCCTGCATTTAAAGAGTGAAACCACAAGTCAACCACAGCAAGACAATTTAATTTGTGATATGTACACAAATACACTATATTGCCAAGTATTCGTTCATCTGCCTTCACACGCTTGTGAACTTGAGTGACCTCCCATTCTTAATCCATAGTTTAATATGATGTGGGTCCACCATTTGCAGCTATAACAGTTGCAACTCTTCTGGGAAGGCTTTCCACAAGGTTTAGGAATTTTTGACCATTCTTCCAGAAACGCGTTTGTGAGGTCAGATACTGATGTTGGATGAGAAGGCCTGGCTCGCAGTCTCCGCGCTAGTTCATCCCAAAGGTGTTATATCAGGTTGAGGTCTGGACTCTGTGCGGGCCAGTCAAGTTCTTCCACACCAAACTCGATAATCCATGTCTTTATCAGCCTTGCTTTGTGGACTGGTGTGCAGTCATGTTGGAACAGGAAGGGGCCATCCCCAAACTGTTCCCACGAAGTTGGAGAGTTTCTTTCACTGGAACTAAGGGGCCGAGCCCAACTCCTGAAAAACAACCTCACACCACAATCCCCTCTCCACCATACTTTACACTTGGCACAGTGCAGTCAGACAAGTACCGTTCTCGTGGCAGCCACCAAACCCAGACTCATCCATCAGATTACCAGATGGAGAAACTTTACATTTGGCACGATGCACAGTCTGATGCTTTGCATTGTGCGGCTTGGGTGCAGCTGCTCGGCCATGGAAACCCATTCCATGAAGCTCTCTAGACACTGTTCTTGAGCTCATTTGAGGGCCACATGAAGTTTGCCAATTTTTTGCAGCCCTTAGCATCCGCTGTCCCCGCTCTGTGATTTTACGTGGCGGAGTTGCTGACATTCCCAATTGCTTCCACTTCGTTATACCACTAACAGATGACACTGGAATATTCAGTAGCAAGGAAATATGACTGGACTTGTTGCACAGCTGGCATACTATCACAGTACCAAGCTGGAATTCACTGAGCTCCTCTGAACGCCCCATTCTTTCACAAATGTTTGTAGCAGTCTGCATGCCTAGGTGCCGGATTTTATAGATGTGGCCATGGAAGTGATTGGAACACCTGAATTCAATAATTTGGATGGGTGAGTGAACACTTTTGGCAATATAGTGTACCATAAAATGAATTTAAATTGAAGACAAACTGTAAAAAACTTTCCCCAGGAAACATTCATTAGGAACATAAAGGAATCCTAATCATAAACTGTTCCAAACAGAACTCTGAAAGTAAAATGACAAAAACTTTCAGTAAAATCTGCATTTGTATTTGAACCCATAAAAACTCACCAAAATCTGGCATAATAAAACCTTTATTAGAACATCAAATAATATTTAAAGACAGTATACAAAAAGTATTCATGGAAAAAACATTACCACTACTGGAGAAAAGAAAACACAAGCACGAAGGTGGCAGAGTGAGTAAACCATTTGGAACTTAGATTTAAACAGATGGAACGTGGTAGTGGGTTCTATCAATAGTCCTTTTTCAGCTAAGCACTCATTTCCAGGAATCTGGCTGCATCTGAACACGTTGGCTTCAAGTCAAAACCGAGTAACATTAACTTCTTTTTTGTGCATCTCTTGAGTTGCAAAGCTAACTAGGTAATGCCCTAAACTGCAATATTATGTTTAAATTGACATTTAACCTCAACTTTAATTACAACAACATTCCTCTATGATGGATTATTACTATTCACAATCCAGAAGGGAAGTGTCTCTAGACCTGCGTGGCAGGAGCAGTGTACAGCTCTGTGAGCAACACAGAAGCAGACCCTGCACTGTTAGTGAAAACAAATCCCCCCCAAAAAAAAACAAACTGCAGTTACACCTTACCCACATGCACAAGTCTTTTGAATGTATGGCTAAATTGTGCATACTACAGAGCTGTCCTTCACTATCCTGGATATGTCTAAATGAAGCCATTAGGAAAATAAGAGTGATCCATGTCTGAATAACAGACTGCTGTCACTGAACAAACTGCTGAAGCCAGCATTGTTGCACATCTTGTGTCTGAAAAGGGGCTAAAGAGATCACTCCTTCATAATGATAGCAGAAGGTTTCTTTCCTTTGAAATCATAACACCATCACGTACTCTCACAATCGGCTAAGCTTATATGTACAACAGAGTTCTCCATGACTGCCATGCAAGTGTTGAAACATTCAAAACAAAAAAACCAAACAAAAAAACAAAAACAAAAAAAGACTAACTTTGCTAAACCTAGAAGGCAAGTCAGGAGAAAACCCAGTCCTGAGGAAAAGGTTATGGTGATGCAGGGGACCGCAGAGAAGAACTACTGTGCTTCATCCTCTGGACAGGAATGCCATGTCAGTCTCTCCTCATAAAAGGATATGACCACCTGAGGGCAGCGGGTGTTGGCCTCACGGGCTGGGACCAAATCTGCCTCATCTGAGTCTTTCCTAAAAAAAAAAAAAAAAAAAAAAAAAAAGGCAGATGGGGGAAAAACATTAAACAAACTATTTTAAGTTTCTGTAAAGTACATTAACTTAAGGTTACAAGTTAAATGGAGGGAAATATTACAACAGGAACACAGAACCTGATCATCTACCTGGACAGTGACAGTTTGATAACTATGGTTCTTTATACCATGTAACATTACACTTAGTTAACAATGAGAAGCAACTGAAGCACAGGCTTTAAGCTTTAATTCAGTGTTTAACAAACGAACACCAGTGACCCACTGGACACACGCAAATCCATTCATTACACTTCCTCTGCTGTGTTTTACAGACTTTGTACGTTTTGGATTATGACCTTTTCACGTCATTGGATGTTTTATAAACTCGATTTTCTTTACCATGGAAAGGATCCTGTGATCTCCCATCACTGTTTTCTGTGGAAATTTAGGCCATTTATGGCACTTAATTACAATGCCTTCAAATGGCTTTTTTTTTTTTTTTTTTTTAAACTTGCATTAAGTCTCTTGTCTGCATATTGTGGGTTGCCAGCAAAAGCTTCAGCCAGAGTTCCTAAGACAGTTCAGGCTGCGTCAAAGAATAAAGATGGTCATAAAAATTGACCTTCAAGCTTGTTAGAACTGCACAAACTATATACATAGGAACCCAACAACATTTTATTTATTTCTGGTGGATGACAAAGACAAAAAAGAAACTAATAATGAATATAATGATCAGAATAATTGCATGTACAACCTATGCAAAAACAAGAGCTGTTGGGAGAAAGAATTATTTCCCTTTGTAACTCACCATTTCATCAAGAACATCAATTCCCCACTACTGTCTGTTGCACCAATGATTCGTTCTGGTTCAAGGTTCCTAGCAAAGCCGCGTGGTTTCTCAGCCTGTATGTGGTAACAGAACATATCAGGGGAGAAGGGGGGAAAAAAAGCATTAATATTCTGTTATTTCAATTTTTTTTAAATCCTTGCACAGTATAGCATAAAATTAGAATCTGCTACATTTCAAAAGAATGGTAATTGATTTAATCATGATTCAAAATTAGGTTTGTCATATATACAATTATTCAAGTATAATGAAATGCGCAGTGAAATGCTTATGTACCAATCTAGCTGAGCAGAAATAAAAGGAAGACACAAAGAGATACATTAATACACTGCTCAAATAAATAAAAGGGAACACTCAAACTAGGATGTGAACTAGGAGTGTTCCCTTTATTTTTTTTGAGCAGTGTATAAATATATTTTTTTTCCTCCCCCATTGACATCATGTGCCTTTTTCTGATTTTTCTCTGAACGGCCCTCATGTTAAGTTTAACAGTCCTAAATTTACGTGGTACCTTCTCTCAAGGCCATGCTAGTTGGAAAAACATGTGAAACCGCAAAGGAACTCACCACATCTTTCTTCTTAGATTCTGTCTCTGGCTCTTCTGTGGAGGCCTTCCTCTTAACAGGAGCAGGTTTCTCCTTAACATTCTTCTGAGACTCCAAAAATGCTGAAATCAGCTCAGGGCAATCCAGGTTCTCCTCTGGCTCCCAAGTATTGTCAGCGCTAAATGAGCAGAAAGAGTGTCAACATTTGCATCTCATCACTTCACACCGATTTCACTTTGAATGCAAATACTAATTTTAACTATAGCTTGTATGAACAGTGGCACCTCCTTCATGCAACCACAATCACTTCAAACAAAAGTATAGCACAACCCCATACCAGGGAAGCACTTCCAGCTCAGCAGGAGGGGGGGTCCCAGGCAACTCACTCTGTAAATCCTTTCCATTTCAGGTAGAACTCCACTTTCCCATTCACGATACGCTGATCCAGCACTTTCTCCACAACAAATTCTTCAGGCTCCTCCTGTGTCTCCTGTGTATCCTTCTTAGTCTTGGTATTCTGTTTCTTGCCCATTTTGTGCTCTAAAAAAAAAAAGAGAAAGTCAAGAACAACAGCTTCACATTCATGTGCTCCTAATATCCACATTAAGGATAGGCCGCAGGCCCCAAATCCGCCACAAACATCTGGGTCGTAAACAATTTACGTGTGACGGCTGTTATATGCCCAGTAAGGTATTCAAACTAAGCATCGCTGACACACGAATAGTCACCAAAGGAAAGTAAATATGCAACGCTAGCTAGCCTAGCGGTGAACCGCTAAGTATTCAAAGATAGCAAAATCTGAACGTTATGAGGATTAGCTTACATGCTAGCTGTAGCTGGCCTTTAAGCCTTACAGAAAATCAACTTCACTTTTATTGTGCTACCTGCAATGCGGCGTGAATTAAAACAGTTACGTAGCCACTAGCAATGTTAACGTAACTTGCGCTAACAGCAAAGTAGTCAAGTTTAACGCAACGCTCGACATTACAAAAATGTTAAAATCGTTCAAATCGAGGATACAGCTAGAGCGTAACAAGTAACAAACACGGTATTTTTGCTTCAACGCTTAGCTTTTGAAGCAAAAATACCGCAATTGTGCTGAACAGAGCGGCTATCTCAATCTCTGTGCAATCTGCAGAGCGCCCAGGTGATAAAACAACTAGTTAGCATATACTGTTATTTTGTTGCAGCAAACCAATTAAATCTGACGTGCCTATTGATAACACAGCGTTTGCAATAAGTCGGTATCTGCATACATACCCCAAAACAACAGGAATCGCTTGAGTAGGGCTCCTTTTCCACGCGGTCAGTTGATTCTTTATGTCTTATCTGTAGCACTGTGGCTCAGCAGGACAGGCGCCAAAAGCTACTTGTGCGCATACTTGTGCGCCGTCTACGGAAGCCCGGAAGGAAAGCGCTCTTCGCTCCCCTCCGCACATCGCTGATTGGATACCTTCGCCCTTGAAAACCTGCAGTCCAACACATGAAGCGCAAAGTCTGCATCTACTGCTGTTTTCAGACTGCGTAATTTTCTTCCAGAATACGTTCCCGTAGGAGTGGTTTCAAAATCACGGTCACTCAAAAGTGTTTGAATAGATTATTTTTTTTATTTAAAAAATGTCTGCAAGAGCAACTCAAGTTTTGTAAGCAAAAGCACACTTTCAAAAAAGAAAAAAAAATCACAATAGAATCAAACACATTTAACTTCAGCAACAAAGCAATATTTACGAAAATGAAATTTATACAAAGGGCAAAGAAAAGTTCATGCCAAACAAGAACAAACACACAAAAAAAGAAAAAGAAAACTTTTTCCACACAACCTACATCACGGACTTTTCTCCATTTCACTCCCTCAGCTGACCCTATTGGGCAGCATAACCAAGAATAGGATGGCAACCTCTATTAATACTTCAACTCTCAAATAATCTCAAATGGAAATATCCAAACAACATTCAAACTTAAAAATGAGTCAGTACATTTATTTACTGTTTTTAGCAGTTAGTTAAATAGGGGGTGACTTTGATAACGAAAGATTTGTATTAAACAAGTGCACTTTAGGGCATTTTTAATTTTAGCCACAAATAAAAACTGGGGCCTGAGGTAGAATCTCATTTTTCCAAAAATTAAAAATTACTTGAAAATAAAAGGGGATTAAGTCAAAATGTGCTTCAAATTAATCATGATTCCGCTACTTTATGCATCTTCCTTCAGTTTTCTCACCCAGGTGACTATATGAAGATGTGTACACATAAAATGCCAACTTTTAATATCACTTGATTCTACTCTCAGATAACCTTTAATATAAATATATATATAAAAAAACAACATTCAAACAGCATTCAGACCTCTTAAATAAGGTTGGTGATTGTATTTTTCCATTTCAGAAACTGAATCTTTTATGTCTGATGACGGTCACATTTATAATGGATTTGTAGTTATCGAGTGCACTTTTTAAAAAAAAGAAAAAGAAAAAGAAAAAAAAGGCATGTTTAAATTTAGTCAGAATTAGGAAAAACTAAACCATGAGGTAGAATAATCTTGCCAAAAAGCTCTAAAACACTTCAAATGAAGGGGGGTCAAGTCAAATTATGGTTGAATGCTTATGTAAGGACATTTTCATTACGCACTTATGTAACACGTACACACATAATAACCAAAACACTTTTCAAATGCAAATTAAGGCCAAGTCTTTTTAATCATTGGTATACCGTACGTCATCGAGACATGTAGTTTTTTTTTTTTATAAACTCAGCTTAATTTTTTTTACTCAAACAGTGCATGCCCTCCAATACTGGAAACAAATGAGTAAGCTCTGGGCTGGTAATAATCCAATACTCTTATCACTCTGAGCAAAGGTTACCATTTTGGGGAAGAGAAAAAAAAACATTACTGTCCTTAACAGTTCTATGATGCCTATAAGCATTTCAGGGACCTAAGAAACTTTAATACAACCTTTAACCTTGTTCTTATACCGAGCAGGGAAACACCAGATACAAGATTGCAGGTGAACAAAGAGAATCCTCCTCTTACAGCTCTATCCAGTCTGTAAATGTCACAATACTGGTGTGTTGGCTTTTAGACATGAGTGGTTGCCTACAGTTGTCTGTAAAAATGATAAAGACTATTGACTTTAATGTTAACAGGCACAAGGACTGCTACCATTACCAGCAGCTCGCTGTTCCCTTAAACTACCCCATTAGCCATGTCCACTTTTAACAAGAGAATGTCCAGTGTGTGATCTACATTTTTCCCATGAGATAATGTATTTACATTTTTTATTTTTATTTACTTATTTTCTGAGTGTCTTTTCTTTTTGAGTTTTTAGGCTCCCACATGAATCAAGATACACTTTTACAAAAGAGGAAATCCCAAAACCAGAGTCAGGCAATTAAGTTTCGTAATATCCAAAAACCTAAAAGCTCAAGTCTCAGCGGGAAACGCTGCATCATTGCTTTTTTTCCTTCTTTCTCTTGTCTGTTTTGTTGCCAGATGTGGAGACAGCAGGTCGTCTTACAGGCTGAACTACAACCCTCCCATTAGCCCCGCACTGCAGGGTGAATCTGTCTGGGTTCAGGGGTTGTCCTGATTCATCCCTCAGCCGAGCCAGGATGTCTCTGGTCAGTTGCCTTATCTGGTGGCCCACAGCACCCATTGTCTTGGCTGTAAGCTGTTTCTCCCTCAGTAGTTTGTCTCTCTGAACTTGCAGCCTTTCCACCTCCTCTTGGAGCCCTGTGATAGCATCTAATTTGCGCTTGCGGCAGTTCTGGGCTGCCAACTTATTCTTACCACGTCTGCGAATGTCCCTCAGGAGGGTCACCTGTTCTGGGGAAAAGCCGTGACCATCAAGAACTTCCAGGAACTCTTCCACAGGCATGTTTACAATCTGCAGGACAGAGAATGGCAGGCACATAGTACGGGCGCGCAACTCATCACGACTCAGTTCCCGTTCTTCCAACCGGAGCCCATCGTCATCGCTGAGAGGCTCCTCTTTGATGTTTTTGCAGGGCAGTGTTACTGATGGCGGGTTGAAGAAAGTGGCAGATGAGTAGCTGTGGTCATGCCACACACTCTCAGCAGGTGACCATGTTGTGGTGTAGTCCACAATGTCTTTTGAGGAGACTGAGTCTACTTCACTGCTGTAGCCTGTAGCTCCACACTCATCATCACAGTATGAACTTGATGATGAAGACATCTCAGATGAGCCTGCAGAAGGTGAGGAGTTAATGACTGCATTATTACATATAACAGACAATTTCTTTGCTTCACAAAACACATCTATTACGATGTGAAACTCTTGCAAGTATAGAGAGTGATTAGAACCAACCTGGAGAGACTGGACCTCCAGAGCTGCTCTCCAAAGAGAGACCAGAGTCTGACTCCAAGTCCTCAAGGACTTGTGGGTCTATGCTGTCCAGACAGTCCATCAGCTGGCTGCCAATTGTGTCCAGACCTTCCAAACCAAGCTGATTGATCTGGTCAAACACTGCCTCATCCAGGCAGCCACCCAGTGCACTGTGTGATGACACATTTCCAGTTAAATTGCATACTGAAGGAAAGGGGAGTGCAGCAAGGCCCAGAGCCATTCCCGGTGAAGCATCTGAGTTTAAAGAGCCTGTGGATTCCATTCGAAAGAGGGCCCTTTGTTGTTGGGTCGAGGTCCTGGGCTCACTTCTATCAGACGCCAACCCAAACACTCCAGCACTGGTTAGCATAGCATCATGCAGACTGACGTCCCGGCTGATGGCGCTGGTGATGTCAGTGTCGAGATCTGACAGACGCTCAGTAACAAGGGGGTCCAAGTCCTATGTTTTAGAGAGAGAGATTAGTCACACTTTATTCTCTACAGCATAAACAATAGTTAGATCAACATGGCACACTAAGACCCTACTCTGCCATACATGGATATAAATCTAAAATAATGACATTTTATATAAGGCTTCATTTAATGAACATGAACCAGAAACATACGTCAAGATCTGCAACAGAGAGCAAATTATTCCAATGCTGGTCAATATCAATGGTAGGAGGGTGTTGGTGTGCTGGACTGGACAATGCAGTAATGCCTTCCAGCAGACTCTGAAATAGACAATACACAGAAAATCTAAGGTAAATTTAAAAAGTATAAGTGGTTGCCAGTCTCCAATCACAGCAAAGTAAATGATGAAAAAATAAACAAGAAAAATTATATCCAAGTCCTCTGTATAGCTTGTTACTACAAGGATCTGAAAAACAAGGCTTTTTCCTGTGAGACTGTAATTATTGTGCTTCAACATCCCTAATCACATATATGGTGTTACTAAAACAGCACTGTCATCAGAATGGTGCAATTTCAGTAAAGATTTAACGTCAGGCCCTGATTTTCTAGTTAAAAGCACTATAACAAGACTAAAATTGATGCCAACATTATACATGCACCATTACAGATGGACAAATACTGTTATGTATCCTCTCAAAGGAATCCAGCAGCGTTACTGTGATTAAAATAAATGAAACAGTGCCAACAGTACCTCTTGTTCCAGTGTGGAACTGTGAGCCAGCTGAGAGATTGGAGCAGGTTCCTCCTCCTCTTTAACTTTAACATCTTCCTCCTAGCAGGGCAAAAAGAATCAGGGAATTCAGGTTAGAACAGTACAGTACAGTTATGGTAAACGGACTAGTTCTTATATAGTGCTTTTCTACTCTAGTTTAGTTGTCAGTTGTACAGTATACTCTGCAGAGGTTCAATGGTGGAAAACAACTTATTTGTTAGTGAAGGCCTCCAAACATTACTACATTTATAGTTCTAGTTCAATGATTCCAATCCAGTCATTATAGATAACTGGAAAGCTTAAGAGTATGACTCTTCTGTCATGAGATAATTCCCTTATGTCGGAGATTAGGTTTGTTTTACAAAGCAGTTGTTGTAAAGTTAGGCCAATTACCCTCGGAGGTCACCTGATAAGCCTACAGTAATGCAGGTCACCAGCTGTCAAAGCTAGAAAATTCTTAATATCTCTACATAAAGAGACATTATTTTTCATGCTTAAATAATAAAAGCAGATCGATTCTCATTTGTTCTAAAAGAAGGACGTTTGTTGCAATCATTTTCAACCTAAAACTAGGGCCAAATTAATGACAGAGTACAGCCGCCTAGTTTTGCTCAAAGTCTGTCTGAGCTTGTCAGCTTCCACTGGGGCAGCTTTTCCTGTTTGAACTGGTCCTACTAAATGAACCAGTTATTGATAATAACTTAAATATCACAACTGCAGTCAGCTCCTACAGATGATGTATTCTCACAAAGTAAGGCATTTTGCCAAACATTTAAGTCAAGTTAAGTAAAGAACAACAGATGAGTCAACATCACATTACACAAGTGAACAACAACCCTAGGAGGAGCAGTGCTTCAGTATGGATAACTGCTTTTGTGTAAGCAAACAGGGTGGGGATCTGAGTCTCACTTCTCCACCCCTCAAAGCCCACAGCTGGTGGTTGAGTCAGGAGAAAAGGGATACAGTTACACAACTGGCAATATGAACTGGCTTCGAGACATAACAACCACCAAGCAGCTCTTTCTGCCATGATCTAGAAGTCTACATTACTGAGAGGACTGAATGTAAAGGTTGTAATTATTTGCGGTCATACAGATGTTGGTGTTGTCTGTTAAAGTTAATTCTGTAGTTACTATTCCCAGATTGCTTAATGTGACAAGTGCCATAGTGAGGAGTGACAGGTGCAGCAGACAGCTGTATGCTGCATTTATATGACGCTTAGTAGTCAAGTTAATGAGCTTTATGTTTAAGTTACCTACTGAAGTGGTTTGGTGAGTTATCCAAGTTAACAAATTGTCATTATTGATGTAAGTGCCATAATCTGAGGAAGCATTACTGGATTGTGATTTGTGACAGGAGCCTGGAAGAGCCGGACAAAACGAAAATAAATGTGCATTCCGGCTTTTATCAGCAGATTTTTATTTATTTGCTTGTCTTGTTTCCTGGTTTACCAGGAAATACTCGAGTAAAAAAAAAAAAAAAAGCTACTTGTTGGATGACACACATCTTTGCAGGATAAGGCTTGGTTGTGCTAGTTAGCTAGTAATAGCTAACTAGCACAACTATTGCGGAAGTTTTACCTGTTTGTCAACTCAGTTAGTCAAGTACTTTAGCGGGCCAGCCGGCCTTCCTAGTCATACGTTACAATGTAGCTTAATTGGAAACAAAGTCTGTTTAACTTTATGACATATACAAGCACTTGCCTCTTTACGAAACCCGCAGGCTCCAGCACCACAAGGCCCTGGTCCGAGTTCAGTGTTTGCCTGGCACACTGCTGGGCCACTGACAGGCAGGTGTTCACTGACATCCCTGGATTCATCTCCAGGGCTTTCTAACCCCGAGCTGGAGTCAGTGTTGTTGCTGGCTGAAGGCCCGCATTCAGGCTTCTCATTTGCAGGTACTTGGTGCACCAGCCATGCGTTCAACTGCGTGTGGAATCGCGGCGAACCAAGGGTCCTCACCTCGTCTAGCAGCCGGCGACTTGCAAAAAAATGGTCCAACTCGGGACATTTTGGGTGCACACCATATCCGTCAAGAGTGTCTCTCAAAATATGAAATGGTGTTTGGATGTAGGCTGAGCTAGGACCCAAGTTTATCTCTGTCAAAGGCGTATAATAGCCGCTTAAGTAGCTGTCGATATCCACACGAACTCCAATCAAACTGAGTAAGATGGTTAACTGAATGAGGCTTTCTGTAAAGTATTTTTTAGCGATCTGCATTTTCTAAATACTTTCGGAACTGTAGATAATTGTGAAATCCTGACCCAACAGTTCCTCTTTCCCGAAGGGACAAAGGGAAAGCCTAACAAAAGAGCACGCCTTCCCCTGTCAGACAAAGAGGACCGCCTGTACCGGCGAAATCGCTAAATAGCTATGCTAGCTGTTAGCAATTAGCTTTATTTACCGGTGCTGTAACGCAAACATAACAAACTGTTTGTTCTTCAACACCTTGCAGCGGATACGTTTTTCATAAGCAACACCTACTTATCACAGCCCTCCTGACGATGAAAATTAAACAGAAAATGAATCATGGAGACCTTCCTGCTGTCACCGTGCTGCTACAGGGGTAACTTTGTTTAAGAATTTGCATAGCTCATGCTGATTGCACCAAAGCGCTCGCCACAACAAAATCTGATTGGTTGACACATCTGTCGGCCAAGTTTTGGACCAATAAGAAAAATGGATAGTTGTTTCTCCACATGCAGCCTCCACCCCGATATTAACTACAAATATTGTGTACACGAAAATAATGTACCTTCAGAAATTTGAAGTACTGCTCTATGCAGGTTTGTATTCTAAAATATAAAACTTCATTGATCCAGAGGGGATTTCTCAGAAGTAAGGCGGGGCTGCATTTCCTTTATGTGTGTGCTACTGGCCTACATTTGCTCCCTTTTCCAGCCTACTGGTAAACGACTGAATTACACTTTCAATTTGTTCAACGATTTTAGGTCCTCGTGTCTCAACTCCCCAACGAAGAGGAATGCCAGCGGCGAATTCCTTTAGTACCCACTGGGCATCTAAAGCAACTGAGTTTATACTTTATTAATGATACGTGCTGGACGCTAGCCCACATTCACTCCAGGTGTTTTTACTTTAGACTATTGCCTTGTGACCTATTATATAATAATATATCGATTTATCAGTTTCACAAGATACGTTTTGCCCACTTTTCTCGTTACAAAAAATCCCTGCTTATATGTAAGAAACTGAATGCATGGTTTAAACATGTAATTGTGACACATACACTGTGGCATTCCTACCTTCACAGAGGAAGCAATTCTAAATTGGGCAATTTTCATGACATCAGATTACAAAAGGATATTTATGTCATTTAACTGACGGCCTTGGGCTTTCTCATATTTCTGAAAGTCTGTCACTCTCTTAGATCCTCCACTTCCAAATTGTTAGCTATCCAAAACTCCTCACAGAAAAAGCTGGAGATGCAGCTTTCCCACTTTATGCCCCCAAACCCTGAAACAGCCTGTGTCAAAATATTAGGGAAGAAAACGTTACATATTATTTTTAGGATACTCTTAAAAATACACCATTTTAATCTGGCATTTAACTAGTGCTTCCACTTAATAATAATGATACCACTGTACGGCTGTATCTGTGGATTACATTTGGCAAAGACAGGCCATATGCATATCTCCTTCATCAATAACAGATTGAGAAACAATCTCAGAAGTAGAAGGCCAAAGTTTTTGTTTTGTTGGCTTAATTGTTTCTCTGTTTGTGCTTCACAGGATTTTATTTATTTATTTTTATTTATGTATTATTTGTGTGATTGTTTGTGTATGCATTTTTGATGGGTTGCTTGTTTGTATAAATGCTGTAACATGTAAGTGATCTCATTTCATGCTTCAAACCTCTAAATTCAGCTATAGAAATAAGATAAACTGAACTGAATTACAACTGAAATTTGAAACTTCTGTGCCAACACATTATTAGACATGATCCCACCAAAGAATCCACATGATAAAATATTTTTTTCACCTCAGATGAATGTGTTGCAGTTCATTCTGATGGTGGATGTTCCTTGTGATGTGGGTCAGCTGTATCTTTCATTTGGCTGTGTAGCCACTATTATGCTAGTGCTATTATAAGATCCTGTGTCAGATATATCTGAATAAGTTCAGTCTGCCCTGATGTTGCCTGTTAATTTATAATAATGGTTTCACATATTGATGTTCATGTATGCTCTCCATCATCCCAAAATTTGTGAAACAACACAAAGCAGACTCTCGTCTACTTTTTGAGGTCTTCCCCTTCCAAATGTAAGAACAATACCTGATATACAGTTAATTTCTAGTGCAATGGAGACTTAAAACAAAGACTGATCATACTTGTTGTTTGTGGTATATTTGTGTGTGCACAGTTTGATTTTTAAACATTATAATCTCAACTCACAATGAGAATCATGCCTACAAACCAACCGAAAAAGGTTCGGAAATACTTCAGTAAAATAAGAGCTGATTTAGTAATGCTTGATACTCTCAGACATCCAGGCTCGCTGTCTGGCTGATGTTTGCCATATTTGCTGATTACTGCTTATCCAAGGCCTATGGTGGCTTATGTCAGTGGTGTGATTAGAGATAGCCTCAAGTTCAGTAAAAGGAACAGAAAAGAAATGTTAAAGCAAGCACTGGCTACACGTTTATAATGATTTACTGCGGAGGAAATCGTATATGTAGCCTGATATATGGGGGACGAAACATTCCTTTACTAAATAAAAACTAAAAATACCACAAAGTAGAATGAAACTTGCATATATGGCAAAAGTGAAAGTGTTGCTTGTTTCTGTTTTTCTTGTCCCAGAAAAAAGTGTGTAAAAAAAAGCCATTCCCTCTGACTGTGGTGAAGAATAATTTAAGGCATTTCTTTAAGCAAACACAAATATTGACAATTTGTAGAGTTTGGGGCAAAAAAATTATTTTGTGGGATTCATTATGAATACTGAGTAGTTGTCCTACAATTCCGGCATCAATCATGTGAAGGACAAATATGCTGTATTTTACTGGAATATGCATTTTCACAGCTCTCTTGCCAAATATAATAAGCATACATGTAAGCTAAAGTTTGATTTTTGTTGGTCTTGTGTGACAGTCCTTCTTACACTGGTGTATTCCCATTATCTAATCCCTGCTATTTTTGTCTGAGACTGAGATATTTTAGCTACAGCCAGTCAAAATGTAGGACAATGTCTCTCCGGGACTGTGCTGGGGGACAAGTGATCAAACTGCTGTGGTGTCCCCACACGAAGTGGGTGATCATCCACCATCTGGTTCACTTACGACCCCTGGTGTCTAACAGTGGTAATAAACAACCAGCGTGTAGCAGTGTTTTTAATGTGATTTAAAGCTTAAAAACACAATAATTGATCCTAATGATTTATATAGTTAGCAGAATTCGGCTGTGTAGACCTGCACACCTATTTAGGAAGAGAAGTTGAATTAAACTGAAAGTAACACTTTATAAAGTTGGTTGTTTCTTTTGTTTTAATTTACGTCAGCTGGTAAAATTATGATACACCAACCAATTCTTTTTCTAGAGAGTTTTGGATTGGTGCATTTATTTTATGATTTCATTTATTATTTTTATTTCTTTAATTGACGTGACCTTCAAAACCACATGTGCAGCTATAATATACAATAATGTTACTCACAGTACACTATAAATAATACTAGCGACAGTATGCTGTTGATGAATCGGGCAGTATAACACCTTCCCCTGGGTCTCTACAGTATAGTACAGTATAAAGAGCAATAGACAGCTGTAATTTAATAAATGTGGGCGCTGTAGTAGCCTAATTGAGTTTTCTGTGGAATGAAAATCCCACCGTAAGCCTTTTTGCAAATCTCCCCTGGAAAGACGTTTTTATGTGGCGCTGCATCACAAAGAAGTCTAGAAAATCGTATTCTCTAACAAGCCTCGTTCAACACCACCACACCAAGTTCAACACGCATTGCCTGTCAGCTGGGCTCTCCCAGCAGCAGACAGTCGAGCCCCCCTGCAGAACAGACACAAATCTAGCAGACAAGTCGAGCGCGAAGGTGGGCTTATCTGAAAATTGGCAACATCAAACTTCCTTGAGGATACAGCTGCAACATTGTTACAGGATCTACTTCAATAATGTAACAGTCACACAGAATAGCCTAAACATCATTGTCCAAAAAAAAAAAAAAAAAGCCCCTTAAGGTGATATTTGTGGTCCATCTCATGCCAGATCGGATCGACTTGGCGGCCACTTCAGAATCTAAACGCTCCAAATCGGATATCTCTGAAGAAGCTGTGGAGGGTATAATCTCCTCCGATTGATCTGACGCCAGCGTGCAGTCACTTGATTAATCCGCAAGTATTTTCATAACGATGTGAAACACATTTAAATCAACTTTGTGAAGTTCTGACAGATTTATTGGGGCAGAGCTCTTAAATCAACACCACATGTTCCTCCGAGGACGACGCTGATTGGTGGAATTAAACATGATATGTGGGATATTTGTGCGCGTGCGCACGATTTAGCCCACGCAAAGACTCATGGGAAACGTGAGAGCGCTCGAGGTGATTTCAGCGGACTACTTTGTTATTCTTTTCTGCGTTTCACAGGAGGAATTACAGTTGTTCTAATTATTTTGTAATTGTTGAACAGTGACCTTGGGCCAGGTTTAATTTATGCAGAGTGCAGGCCACGTGAATCACAAATTATATTTTAACCATTAAAAAGAGTTAGTTTTTATTTAAAACAGAAATAAAAATAACATAAAATAAAAAAAATTGAGAAAACTTATTAATGTCTATGAAAAGTGTGTGCGCAGTATTGTAGGCTATTTAAGCATGGACTATACTGGTAATCTGATTACAAAGCCTAACAGACTGATTGAAAAGGATTAATTAGCAAAGCAGACAGGTCACTGTAAAACACTCCTGTATAATTTAAATACTTTTACGTGTCTGGTTTTGTATGAGATAATTTTTTCATATTTATTAATACTTGTAAAATGTTTTTCCTATTTAAATTTTTTTCAATTAAAAAAAACACGTCATATGCAAACTATTGGAACATATACAATTATATACAACAGAATATTTTTACAATAAGCATTTTCTCTCCAAATTAATGTGATAAGCAAATTAAATGTCACTCATATGATAATTTTTACTGACTGTATGTATTTTTAAAAAATGTGATAATTATTTTTAAGAATTTAAAATAGCAGATAACTATGCGTTTAATTAACGTAAGGTAATTAAAATATTTTAGCTTTTTGTTATAATGAAAAAATATCTTAGTAATGATTTACTATGATTAATTATAGTCTATTAATGTAAACGTATTTAAACATATATTTACTTAATAATAAATTACTTCATATTTATTATTTGAGCCGCTTCAATGGAAATGCACTGGAAGGTGTCTAGTATGTGTCCGTGCTCATGCAGCTGCGTGTGTGTGTGTGTGTGTGTGTGTGTGTGTGTGTGTGTGTGTGTGTGTGTGTGTGTGTATGCGTGTGTGTGTCTCGCTGGATGGTCTCAGCAGCGGAGGTCTGCTCTCTAGAGAGCAAAACAACCGACTGGCCGCTCTCTGCCTGCTGAGCTCTTTCCTGCTTGATTGACATCCACGTTCAGCCACTCAAATGAAAGAACCAATATCCCGCTTTCCTATTGGTTCAGTGCCCCAACGCCTGCAGTTCGCCTTAGCCAATCACAAAGCTTAAAACACTTTGGAAATTATGATAGCAATTCTGGCAGACTCTGTGGCGCCCCGCAGCGGAGACATATGGAAGCAATTTTACATCAGTCTGTTTTCTGTAAATTAAGTTGTAATAATGAAAAATGCATTGCTCTCTCCGGGTCTTTATTTCTTTCCCTTTTCAATACAGGTTTTGTTTTAATGCTGCTGGACTGAGCCCTCTTTTCTACGTTAAGTGTCCCACTGGTCTGCAAAAAAAAAAACAAAAACCCAAAAAATCTGACTGCCTACGCGCCACTTAATGGTGTTTAGGCTTTCTTCCACCGGCAGTATAATAAACTCCTATTCACATTATTGTAGAGCTTCCACTGGTCATTGCCACACTTATCTGTGTATGACACAATAATTCTCAGTGTTTATTGCCACTTGCGTTAATTCTGATTTAGTTTAGAGCTGCTGGCTTGTTAAAAGAAAGAAAGAAAATTCCAACGCATTGTCGGCCACGCGAGGGCGCTGCAGTCCATATTTTGCCCACGCCTGGCCTGTGGGTAATCCACTTCTCACTGTGTTCACTAATTGAAATATTACATAAGGCTTTCTCTTATTTAATCGAACAGACAACTAATTATGATCACTTTACACTTAACTTTCAATTCAAAATGATCAACACTGCTTTAACTACAGTCAAAATTCAAATCTCTTCCTTGCGCTCTCCTCCTTCCTCCTTCCCATTCTCTCCAGAGTCCAGAGGCTGAGGGGCCAGCAGTGGGGCGAGGCACTGACAGTTTTTTTTTTTTCAGCATGAGAAGCAGTTGTGGATTTGATGTCAAAGTCAGAGATGGCTGCTTTGATAAAGTTAGTCTGGCTCGGTGAGATTGGCATCCTTCTCCTTGGAAAAGAAAACAGAAAGGCCCTACATAAACAGAGCAAAATGGCCCTGGCCAAGCATAAAAACAGCCCTCTGTGATGTGACCTGGAAAATCTGGAGCGATATCAGCTCAGCTGTGAGTTGCACAACCACAAAATGTACCTGCATGTGCAGTGCTACCAAAGATTGGAAAAATGATCTTTCAACTGTCGTATTAAATAAGAAACCGTACGGGGTAAAGCTTTTATTATTAATACATCATGCATGTGCAAGCATACAGGATGTGTGTATTTTCAGGCCTATTGTGCATCTCTGTCTTTTTCAGTGGCTGAAGGAAACTGCCGCCCTGTCGATTCGGTTCCTGTAGCTATTGTGTCTGTTTCACTAATGGACTCCTCTCACCCTGTCTCCTTTTCCTCTCTCTTTCTTCCCATCCTTTTCTTCCATATCATATCCATGTATTCCCCCCGGGGCTGATTAAAAGGCTTTCTAGCTGGGGTGCAGGGAGAAGAGATGCAGGGGGGTAGTGGAGAAGAGTGGTCCTTATTACCCCATATGTCTGGACAGGAGAGTGTGGAGTGGAGGTCCTCTTCCAGTTAATCAATAGAGATACCGTCGTTTTACAGTCTCTGTGTCTCTCTTTCTTTCTCTCTCTCTCTTTCCCTGTCTCCTCTTCTCTCCACCCTCTGACTCCCCCATTAGAGGTAATGTGTCTGCTATTGATACTGTAAGGTCTGGGAACTGTGACAGAAATACAATTCTGCTCTGGAAGGCCGAGTTCCACGTCAAAACTCTGCGGTCAACAAAGCAACCTGAGTCATCGACTCGGTGTTTAACCTGGTTGACTGTGTGTTACATCCTTTGATTGTTGGCCATTCATTATGGGACTCACTGAATCAGTTTAACACTCCATCTTCTTCGGTATCTTTGGTAATTACTGATAAATATGAAGGCAATTAAAGTGTATAGAAATTCCCTGATTGCTAACAATCAGTGTAATTAATGTAACCTAATTATTTTGACCTTATCGGGACTTTTTCTCTGCCAGGTAGCAAAAAATACATACAATTATTTATCAAGAAATGTATGCGTGTAAACTCATTTTTCTTGGTATGATTGATTTTTAGAGCCACAGACTCATTTTTTCATATATGTGTTGTTATTTGGTTAAAACATACCAGCGGGATTCAGTAAAAGATGACTGGTATGTTTCAATAAAAGGGAAACATGTCTGTTTATTGTTAATCCTTCAGTTGTTTTAGGTGCTTTATGCTAATTTGCTTTATTTACAAAAAAGGGGTACATAGGTAAGATCCTATGTTTTATAGTAGTTTTAATTAAGTAGGTTGAAATGCAGCAAAATCCTCAGTTTGGGCCGACAATTTCAGTGCATTACAGCAGAGGAGGTCAAAGTGCAAGATGCTTCAAGCACAAAGAAAAAAGAAACAAGGATACTGGCTGATTCGTGGCTGAGAGGTCTCAAAATTCAAAACTGTGCATGAAAATAATTCTCTAGAGAATCAATTAGCTTGCTAGACAAGACTGATTGGAACAGACCATTGTTTACTAGAATGGGGTTGTATCTCTGTCTCCCTTGGCTCCCTGAGGGTCGTGTGGGTATGGCTCTGCGCAGCCCCAGGGCTTCAGATGGAGAGCCGGAATCTTCTGAGAGATGCCAGGGTTCGCAGTGGGGAGAATGACCTCTGACCTCTCAGACTCTGTAACCCCTGGGGTCATAGATCTGGGGGCTCACGCAACGGGGAAAGGTTGTAATTGATGTTGGGGGGGGGGGGGGGCTTGCAGGGGTTGCTGGAAGCAGAGTGGGTGGGAGGGATGGAGGGGAAACCTGAGGCCCCAGAGAGAGGTGGGAGTGTGAGAGCTGATGAAGGCTCTGGTCTGTGTCCCCGGGTCTGTGGTGCTGGTCTGGAGCGCATGGGAGGGAGAGGCTGAGATGATAGCAGAGATTCAACTGTCCAAACCACGGGCAACGCTTACTAGTTGGACTGACTGCTTAACTAAAGGGAATGAGGGAGAAAATCATTTTATTATTCAACAATATTATTCTATGCATTGTATTGGACCAGTTGTATTTGGCACACACACACACTCCGAAGCAGTTTGTCATGATTTAAGTATACAAGGCAATAGCAAAGACTAAATAACCTGAGGGGTTTCCACTTTCTGCCACATTCTGCAGCAATCATCTAATGTGCAGCTGCGCTCTCTTAAGCCTCCTTTCACCGTGAGTTTTGCCAAACAAGTATTACTGTTTTGATAACACTGATTTGTCCATATACAGCCATGCAGCTAAATCTGTCTACCCTTTTGAGGTAGATGTCAAATAATTGAAGTCTTTGCTGTGTTTTGGCAGAAAGTCACAGTTGCTCTTTCTTTAGCTGAAGGTCAAAGGTCAAGCTGAATTGCTGGGATCTGGAGAGAAGGGGAGGACGAAGGAGCCAATGGCTGACAGATGTTTACAGAGGCCTGACTGCACTTCTGTGACCATAAGAAGGGAGTAGGATTTCGTGCCTGTGCTGGGCCTAACCGCTGCCACCAAAACCCCAGTCCACCGCATCCCAGCTGTAAGGGACATTTGGTGAATGCTCGTTTTTCGCCGTGATGAAAACACTGATCTCCCTTGTCAGCCTTTTTTTTTTTTTTTTGCTTTTACCCTATTAAGATAGCCCGGTTCTATCTCGCCAGGGATTCAGGCCCACTGACTTGTGTGTGGGCCCCCCTGTACCATCCATCCCATCAATTTCTACCCACCCCGGCATGGGCTGGTTCCCTGACTGCCTCCCTTTCACAGGATTCCTCAGTGCTCCGTTTTCTAACGGGCTGCTCTCGAGTTACTGGCAACACGGCGCAGATCGTGTCAAAGTTGTTATTTTAGAGCGGGGAGAGGGAAAATGTGTACAATGTTTGTGAGAGATTCAGAGTTTCCTGTCCACATCATAGCACTCTTGAGGATTCTAGTCCTGTCACGGTGTCAAACATAAACATGTCCTCCTGTAGCTATAAACACACGGTCAGAGAAAATAATTTGGAAGTGCGATGGTAAAGGCAACTAATCGACTGTGTGCTTTGGGTTGCTAGTCATACTTAAATATTGTGGAAGAGTCCATAATTCCCACACTCCTCTGAGACCGAAACTTTTACAGCTCCCATTTTGGCCATTTGTTGTTGTTTTTTTCTTCTCTTACTCTATAATCCTTCACCTCTGATGACACGTTTTCCAATGGATATTTTTTTTTTCTTGGATATCCACTGGAACACACTCAGCCACATTTTGATGAATTCACGTAACCTTAAATCGACCGGGAGTTACATGGAGCATATGAAGCAGCATTTAGCAAGCGCAGGTATTAATGATAATGACGACCCCTGATTTTTCCATGCTTGACTAGGAGAAAACAGTCGGTGTTATAAGGGAAAAACAATTTGGCTCACAAAGCAAGATC
This sequence comes from Cichlasoma orientale, assembly GCA_034780415.1. Lineage (NCBI taxonomy): Eukaryota > Metazoa > Chordata > Actinopteri > Cichliformes > Cichlidae > Cichlasoma > Cichlasoma orientale. Next base: position 365,099 of record JAVDPK010002424.1, read on the forward strand.
CTCGCTCCAAGACCGCTGCTTCATTAGGCCACTGAGACAGTATAGTTTGCACTTTCCAATCTCTGCATTTCAGGGTGGAAAATAGCAAAAATAAACACACAAACAAAACCTCACTGGAAAATATAACCACAACCCTGTCTGTAGTGAGCCAGGTCAGCTTAATCCAGCGCTTTCATTGCTGGTTTGTGTTGTGCATTCGTAACTGATTTTAGTTTCTTCTCCAGGAGATGGTAAAAAAAACAAGACCCCACAGGATACACTGTAAAATCAAATGAAGCGGAAAGAACCCTTTCCACTTCCATAGAAAGTGATGAAACCTGTGATGAAAACTAAATTGTACTAAACACCTGGAAATGATTGAAGCGGATAAATTAAAAAAAAAGGGGGGGGGGTGTCGGAGAATTTCGAGGAAAAATAAATTAAATAAACTGAGACAAAACTTCAAACATATTCATTTGCAGCTGCTACACGATAGGCTACAAAAGCACACCCCTCCTCTCTTGTTTAAAGCAACTGATCCCCATAGCTAATATCCATGATGGAGCACTCTCTGTGTCTCTTTGGCCTTCATGAGTGACACCATTGTCAGAGGGGGAGGCAGGACGTGTTTGTGGTGCGGACATGGTGCTGGTTTCACAGAGCTGTGACCGCCGGAGTGTAACGCTGATGAGGACTTCATCGTATCTGCAGGGAAGCTGAGACAGTGGCCCCTGTCCTTCACACATCTCTCAATCCCACAACGCTATCTCTCGACCTTCTTCTTCTCCCTCACTTTCTCCTCCATCTGCTTTAATTCACTTAGCTGCACATGGCCTGCACACCGCTGCTCAAACCGAGTCATTTGTGCTGCTTTCATTACAGTTTTAATGATGTAACCGATATATATATGAAGGCTTTTTTTTCTCAATTCAAAATCACTACTGCACGCGTACATTGAACGCAAGCATACACAGAGCACACATACCTTCACAACATTCACCCTCCCATATATGCATTTCATGGAGTGTATTTCAGGCTGTCTTTGTTTGTGAATAGTAATGGAGGAGCTCCTAAAGGGAGATGGAGGGCGAATAAATGGAGGATTTTCAGCTTGTTAAACGGGGCATTAGAGGGCTTGTGACTGGGAGTTGTAGGCTATAAAACTGAACAGTTCGGCGGCATTCATGTTTTAGTGCGTTGGCTCATGGGCTGACAGCTTTGCTGTCATGGTGTCGTTGTGGGCCATGTCTCGGGGCATGCTTTACGCTGCTTATTTGGCACAGGGGCACTTTGAGGACACACCGGAGGCAGATTTAGGGACAGACCAAGCCCCACATGTAGACTAGGTCCCCTCCACCAATCCAAGAGAAATAAAACAGTGAATGGAGAAGGAATGTAAAACATTTATCTCACTCTTGCAGTTCTTTAATGCCTTGGAGACTGCGTGTCTCAGTTTGTCTTGTGTTTTTATTTATCTCGATGCCGTCCCTGGTTTGAGGCTTTCGAACCAGATGTAAAGCTAATTGGGTTAGCGTTAGATATGATTTACCACTGAGGTTTCTGAGAAACAAGCAGACATGTGTTTGAAATCTTCACATCTAAGTTCTGTACAAATGCAGAGGCATACATGTTGATCCTTCATGCAGGCGCACACACATTTGTTATATTTCTCTATGCCTGGATGTAATTTTAGAGAGCTTAAATGATCTAGGCAGACATAATGATGTCCGCATGCTGACATATTTTCATATTTTCAGTGAAGTATTCCTCTTGTCTGTTCTGCGTACAGCACCGAGCCATCTGGAATAACAATATCGCTTTAAGCTTCAGATCCGAGGAGGAAAAACAGATGAGGCAAAGAAAAGAAATGAAGAAAAGAGCAGAAAGCCCTGTACAAATGGCTCACTTCTCTTTGCTTGCATTTGTGGTTGAACATTTCATTCCCACTCAACAGTTCTCACAAGAAATAATCAGTTTTGTCTGTGTTGTGTTTTTTTTTCTTTTTTACACACTCTAGAACTCAGCGCCGCAGGAGTACAAATTTAAAACTATCGTCTTGATTTTGGACGGTTGAAAGTAAAAGCAACACATCAACAGCAAGTAGTCCTTTTGTGAGACGTAACTGTGAGCAACCATTCTGAGCCCTCTGAGCATTCATGCAAGGCACTCCAGGAATCTGTGGACTGTCATGGTGCATGAGCAGCCTCCTGGTTGCTTTTGCCAATGGACCAAACTGTCAACAGGGAAGAAATCACAGAGGCGAGGACATTCAGCAGAGCGAGCTGTTCTCGTCAAGGAATATCTGCATGGCTCCATTTAATCGGCGCGAACTAAAGATCAGCGGGGTTGTGCAAAGATCAGTCATTATCTGCAGGTTAAATGGAGAGGTGAACTATGACCTTTAATCAGTCAAAAAGATTACCAAACATTTAAAGGAAAAAAAATTATAAAGGCTTTCTGACTGGAATTTATATTTAAGATTTATGACAACACAGTGAAGCTGACAGAGATAATAAACTCACGCCCTGAGTTGACTCAGTCCCTAAAATGTCACCCAGACATGTTATTCTTTAATCTGCGTTGCCTTCAGTATGCCTCCTTTGATTTTCTTCCACAGCCTCTAAAAATGTTGCCTTTTGACCCCAATATAGAAAACCAGCCACAAGCCGGAGAGTAATTTGCCCTCAGACAGTACAAGCGAGGAAAGAAAGGGATTTCCTCTTTGAGATGATACAGTCATCTGTCATAATAGCTGTCACAGTGATACGGTTCAGCAGTTCCTATCCTGTGTTTGCTGTGTCTCTGCAGCATGCCTGCCTTTGCGAACACAAGTCTAATCTCATGAAATGGAACTGCTACCATCCTTCAAGTATAACAATCCTCCAAAATGTAAAGCAACCATTATTAAAAATATTCAAATTAAACGTGTATTAAAAATATTATGTATGTTAGTACAATAGTATTATCAGAAAATAATAATAAACTAAACCTGCATATGATTCTATTCTATTCTATTATTCAAGTTTTAATTTGTGTAAAATTTAATTCATTTATCTCTCAAAGCAAATTCAACTTTATAGAATCATCTTGTGTGTATTTTTGTGTCAAAGTATCTAGTAACTACAGATATAAAATAAAAGTCAAGTAGAAGGTATATTATCTGATAATTACTGAGTAAATATTTTTATTTTAACTTAACTTAAAGATTTTCTGGGAGTGATCAGAACTCCGACTGTCCCGTTATCTCCTTGCCCGACCTCTGTGTGAAGCTCTGTTTCAGTGTTTTGGTTTGGGACGCCATTTGTGCCCTTCGAACAGCGCAGTGACGAACACTCATCTTTACTGAGACGTAAGAGCCCTGCAGCTCCATGAAGATTTTTGTGACCTACTGGATGAGTCACCTCAATGCTCTCAGAGTTATTTTGGAAGGTCTGCCGTTTCTGGGAGCGTTCGATATTGTTCCAAGTCTTCGCCAACTGTAGATAATGTCTCTCACTGCAAATCTGTGAAGTCCCAGAGTCTCAGAAAAATAGCAACCTTTCACCCTCTGCTTCATTTCTTCTTGGATATCTTTTGATTACTGGCACAGTGCGCTACTCGTGAGCTGTTACAGCTTACCTCATGCTTCTTGATTTGATTGAACATGGTTGGTAGTAATCAGGTCTGGGTATGTCAAGTCCATCTTCAATCAATATCAATGCTCTTTGGGTTTTTTGATTTATTAAATAAAAGGAGGGAGAGATTTCTACACAGGCACATGTGCTATTCTATTGCCATTTATAACTTTTTTAGTTTAGTTTTTACTCAGGTTCCCTTTGGTTCACATTAGATCTGTTCGTATTAGATCCACACAAAAATAGAAGATATCAGCATGGGATGAAAATCTTTCTCACATCAATGTAAGTGTAAAAGTTATATAATAAATTATAAGCAGTACTTTGGTGTTACACAGCTGGAGCTCATTTTAACTGCCTTTAAAGGTTTGTGAAGTTTTATCTATAATAATAAATCATATTTAATAGGCTGATATTTTATTTTTATTCAGTTTTTTTTTAACCAGCCAAGTTTTTTCACCTGTAAAATACATGTGCTACAGTAAATAAAGCATAATAAAACAAAATACTGCAATATTTTCAAATTGTTGCAAAAAATAATTTTTCCTAAAGTACCTTAACCCATTTTCACAAGATGTGTCTCTGTTTCAGATTTAAGTGCCATGACTATGTGACACAATGTTTCCATGCACAGTAACTATAAACCTGAAAATCAAGCAGCCATCATTACTTCTCATTCATTTACACCTGTGCTTTTACTCCTGGGACACGTCAAATATCTTTTGTGAAAAATGAAACGGTACCTAATGCAAACTGGACAATATACTTAGACAGGAGGTCTAGTGTTTTAACGCATGCACAATCATGAGAACACAGCGATGTATACGCACTGTGTTCACTTCCAAATCAGACCCTGATGTTTTTTTCCCACAGAGCACGAGCAAGAGGAAAACATAAGAGCTCACATCTTGCTACTTTATTTACCAGAAGCGCTGCTTTGTGCTGTGTAAACCAATAGAGATGGACAAAGTAAATCATACACACAAGAGCCAGAAGTGTTTTCCAGCTGACAGCCACTTCATCATTATTTACAAGATGGGCCTTTGTCTCCTTTGTTTTAGTGACCATGTTAAATTAGCTCTAAACAGATGGGTGCTGTCTTGTTGCCAAGACATCTCTGTGCAAGCTATGTGTGTGTCCCGTGTGCGTGTGTGCGTGCGTGCGCCAAGGTAAACAAGACGGAGTCTGTTCGTGTACTGAGCTTCATCTATGCTGTGTGTGTTTATGTGTGTGCCTAATTGCAGCACAAATCTGCCTTTCCTGCCTATGAACATATGTGTGTGTGTTCCGGTGCACAGATGCCACAGGGTCGTTACCCTGCCAGTAACAAGGACTTTTGGGGTGCAAATTTGAGGGGAGGACAGCCAGAGGATTGGCAAGGCCATGAGGCACGATCCACAGGGAGTGGAGTTGTGACTGCGTGCACCGAGGCACGCGGTTGTATGTGTGCTTTTAGGCAGCAAAAGGTGTTGATGCTATGATATTTCCAATTTGAATTTTGAAATGCAACATGTGTTTTTTGTCATACGCACGCAGTTTTTGTATCCATGTTCCAAACCTGATCTTGGATGATGTCATGTGCAGCTGCTGCGTGGCTGACAGACAGTTTCCGCACCACAACATGGGGCCCTATGGTCTCCTTGTCAGGCCGATTGACAGGTGAATGACACCAATGAGAGCCAGCCGTCCCTCCCCCTAGGAGCCAGGCACTGAGTGACAGCCAGTAAACAGCCAGAAAGAGCTTCTCTGAACCTGAAAGTAATCTCTTTAACTCGCGCTCTTTTTTTCTTTTTCTGCACTGCGCTTCACTCTTTCTCCTTCTTCTTGGCCTCCCGTTCCTTTGCCTCACTTTGGCTTTCTCCAATCTTCTCAGCCTCTTTTCAAAGAAGTCTCTCTCTTTTACGCTCTCTGTGGATATTTTTCGCTTCCACTGAGGGCCTCTGTCTTTTTTCACTGTCTCTCCTCCTCCCCTCTCTTTCTCCCTTTCACTCTGTCTGTCACTGCTCTGTGCTGCTTTCTCTCACTTTGTCACTGAGTCTTAAGGAGCTGCTTGACTGCCTCTCAGTTGTGCCTCTCACTCAAAACTGGGATGAAAAGTGTTTTTAAACTAAGTCTAAATAGGCAGCAAACTGTATGAGAAGGAGCTCAGTTTGTGTACTTGTAAGTGTTTGTGTATGCGTGAGAAAGACAGACTGGGTGGTATTCCTCATGTCAAACAGTTTATTGTGGGCATAAACTCAACTCTTCTCTTCTCTTCTCTTCTCTTCTCTTAGCAGAGATTGTCCAGTGAGATCACATTTTGAAAACATTACATGGGTGGATTACTTTGATGCTTAGTCTGAAGTTTTACTTTAGGAAGTCCTCCAGTGAGTATCTCCACCCTTACCCTCTGGACCTCAGCTCTCCTCTACATGCCCTTTTCTCCCAGCAGACCCGCGGTGAGCCCACCCAAGTGCCTTTCTGCCTGGCATTTTGCCCGAGGCCCACACTCCCATCTGGCCCCATAGCGTCAGGCCCATTGCCCCAGCCCCCTTTGCACCAGTTGACCCCTCACCTCTTGACCCACTGTCCCACGCTCCCTCTGGCTTCTTTGCCACCTCAGCCAACCTCAACCACCCACACAGGCCTTCGGACTTTTAAAATGCACAGAGAAAACTCAAGTAAGTTTGTTTTACACATGTGCAGGGTATTTCTTCATGCCTTCCCTTCACATTATGGGTGCATATATAAATTATATACATGTGTTGGAGAGATGTAAGAGGCTTGTTAAATCCGTTTCCCCTCTCTATCTAGCTACTCTCGTCCTCATTTCTGCCTCCTCAACCTCTTTATCACAGCATGTTTCTGTCTTATTTATCCATCACATCCATTCAATCCATCTTCACCTGCATGGCATCTCACTCGCTCAGTCAGTCAATCTCCTTGCCTTGTAAGTGTTGATGCTGTCTCCTAGTAAATCTCTCGCTGTCTGTTTCTGTCTTCTTCTTTGTTGTTTTTCTCTGTGTGCTTTCCTTTTGCCTCATGAGAAGCTCTTAAGGGCCTTTGTTGCGAGCTCGAGTCACTTCCATGGTGACCAGCATTGACTGACAGCTCTTAAAGAGATCTCTTCATTGCAGGGGCCAGGGAAGGCATGAAGGAATGTGTATGCGTGTATGTAAAATAGATTTGTTTGTGGCTGCATTTTGCATCTGAGCATGTGCAAGTCTGCATGTGTGAGCGCTTTCCGCTCACCAGTGTCCATCCTCTTTTGGCTCCATTTTTCTTTCACAAGGGTTACTGCGATGTTTATCTTATAAAAATAAACTGGAACAGAGTCGGTCTAATCCATGCAATCAGCACCGAGCCCTCTATGGTTCTGCAGGTTTGTTTGTTTATCCTCCAAGTTTCCTTTGAACCCTCGTCCCCAAACACACACAAATATACAGTATATGAACTTATATAACCCAAGTGAGAGAGCCACAGAACAGACATGCAGAAAAAAAAACTGATTAATCTCAAAACAATAAGCACACAAAACACCCCTCAATTTATCTGATGATGGGATTTGTCCAAAGTTACAGTTACAGTGTGTCACCATGCAGCTTTTGTGGCTAAGGTTATTTCAGTCACGCTCGGCCATCATCCAAAGAGAAAACCCTGCAGGCACTATCTTGGAAATCTGACTAAGTCAAACAGAAGGAAGCTTTTATGTGAGTATTTTGTAGCAATTATTTCAGTCTTCGAAACGCTCAGAACAGCAAAAGACTATGCCCCGCACTTTATGCACTTTATCTTGGCTGGCCTCATTTTTCTATGTCAGCCATTAAAGCCAAATATCTGAGCGGTGATTTTAATCAAAATGATAACATCAAGTGCTTTTTGGAATGGAAAACAGAATTGTTGAAATGAAAGGCTGCACTATAACTGCCTTAAGTGGACTGAATGATAATAAGAGGCATGACAGGACACGGTCAGAGGTTGACCTTTTAACTGACAGGAACACCGCGGTTTGATGGACAAAAGCGATGGACCTGTGGGGATCAAGAATTTTGCTTTGTGTTTAGGACCTGTTTCATTTTCCATGTTCCTCCAGGTCTGTGCTGTGTCTTAAAGATGGAAATATGTGTCCATGCACCTCATATCAACCCAAGTTAAACATCAACACCATGGCAGTCTGAAACTCAAGGCCATACAACAACACAAGCCATAGACATTCCATAGCACCCAGAGAGAGGGCTTGAACTATTGCAAAAACATTCACATGCAGGGAAACCCCAGGAAATACAGAAATATGGCATTTGATATTTTAAAGAACATTACTTTAGGAGTAATTGGAAATAAAATCAAGTCTTTGCTTTCTCTGACTTGAAGCTTGCAAACCGCATTACCAAAATACCCAACTGCCGAAAGAGAAGATTGTTTTGCGGCAAATGGCTGACAATCAGCGTGGTCATGTGTCTTAGAAAAGCAGCAGGGAAAACCATCTTGAACTGGCAGAGGTTACGGCACACAGCACATGTGGTCATTCATTTCAGTGTTTCAGTTTTCAGTGGGAACCTCCATAATTTAGGAGTAATGGAGGAGAGAACGCAGATGGGCAAGCAAGCAAGCGAGAAATGTAGTCCGGTGTACTTTATATTTTAAGACTCCCCTTATTATCACGGAACGTTTTTGGAGTCGGACCGGGTTCTTTGAAAGATATATAACAAAAAAATCCAGCGCTGTGATTTGGACAGAGATGGAGTAGGAGACCAAAGAAGAAAAAGATGAGTGTCGCAGTTTTTTGAAAGTGACAGCCTGCTGCCCCATCTCGCTGTGCTATCAATCTCCGGGGCATTCTAATTATCCATAATTGGTTATAATTGGATTTAATTGGCTTTGATTGGCTGTAATTGGGCTGATGGGCTAATCTGATTCGAGATCAGAGAACTTGGGGTCCTGTGTGATTTGCCAGTGAGTATTCTTTTGCCCCTTCACTGAACCAAGATGTACACATCAAACAGATTTGTTTGTAACACAGCTGATTGCTACCGGTCATCGCCAAGTGGCTTGGGAATTGACCTACACAAGCTTATGCTGTTAGCTACTAATCTTGGGGAGTTCATAGAAAATTTATATAGGAAACAAAATAAATTCCTGGGTGTGTGTATACATTGTACTTGTAAGTGCATTCATGCATCCAAACACTAACAAATACCCTCACGAGACAGCCTTGGAGAGAAACTGAAAGGGTGTGAGATGGCAGGCGAGATCATAAGTAAATAGTAATGCAATACAGCACTAATTTGAATCACATTTTCCTGCCCAGAGCTGCTGAATTCGTAATTGTGCATGATGCTGTCCAGAAGTCATGTTGAATTATAATTTCCTGAACAGAAAGCGAAAAGTGACTCTGCAGCATTTTGATTTGTTCTGATGAGGGACTTTGAGAGGAGGAGAGAGGAGGGAGGAGATGTGTTTGTGTTGGAGGGAAAAAATCCCCCCCTGCCCTCTTTTTTCGTTTTTGCCTTCACTGTCTTTTGTTCCTGATCTCGGTCTACCCGGTGGCTTGACAGGCAGATGGAAGCGATTATACTGTAATAATAAACCATGTGAGGAAACCATGGAAGAGATGAAGGGATGACAGAGAAGAAGGAGGAGGAGAAAGGGAGATCTTCAGAGCGCTCACGGGCCAGCACACGTGTCGATCGGGCCCGAGGATCAGCGCCTGTGCTCATTTCCATCACCTTGATGGCTCAGACCTACATCGAACCACCAGGAAAGACGTCAGGAATGCTGTCTTATACCCAAGATATGCATCTCCTTTAGCACAGATGTGCGATATATGATCACACTTTGATTAGACTTGATTTAGCGTGCAAATGTTTCACACTTTGATGACTTGTCCTGAAAGATGAATTCTCTTATCTTTGAAGCAAGAAATTCACTTCCTTTCCTTCCACGCTCTCATTCTCATTGACAGTTCCTGTATTTTTTCCTTCAGTTTTATGCAGTGATCAGGCTCAGACAGTAGCCCTGTCTCTTGCTCTGTCTCTCCTCATCCACTGTGTGTTTAACATCTGCCCTGCAGGCCTGTACCTCTTGCACCCTTTCAGCACCCACCGCATCTCCATAGTGCCCTACCGCTGCACCAAAAAACACCCCGTATCAACTGCAACTCAACTGCCATTCCTGTTCTGCATGGCATCTCTTTTAAACACAGACCAGCCCTCAGTTAATACAACTTGTCAGCCATCACAGGGAGCCCAGCGCGCTGGTTAAATGTCAAACCTTGACCGCAGGACAGATCTGGAAAAAACATGAAGCACCTGCATGAAAAAAGGGGTGCATAATGCTGGCATCAAATGGTGAAAAAGTCTTTGTTAGAAATGGTTAGAGCTCGGGGGGACGGAGGTTGAGCGGGTTAATGTGTAGAGTGTGCTTACGCATGAATGTCAGCATATGTGTGCATGCATGAGGGGCAGCTGGTGTGCGATGAGGGAGAGCGGCATCATCCAGAGGCAAACCCCCTCCCCTGCACATCTCCTCCTCCCCCTCACCTATAACCTCTCACCCCTCACCCTAACAGCAGCATAATACGTCTGTTGAAGTAGGCAAGGTTGCTTTCTGCTCACATCAGCATACTCTCTGTCCTCCACACTGCCTTTGGAAGCAATGTCTGTGATGAGTGGGTAGTTGGTATATGTTTTTCATGTTTTTTCGTCTTTTTTCCATGGTTGCTGCAATACCACAGATAGCCGCTGTTTACATGAATTGTGGAATCGGCTTTGTAATCATACAAAGTGCTACAAGGTGTGTTTGTCAGTGGTGTTCAGAAGTGGCCATGTGTGTCAATTCTAAAAAAAAAAAAAAAAAAAAAAAAAGAGTCCATGTGATTGGATTTGCCAAAATGGTGAGTGAACCTAGGCTACCATGTGTTGAGTCCTTATAAAAGATGACATCTACACCAGACCAGAGTGCTTTGGCTGTTTGTGATGATGAGCACAGACTGCATAAACAACTGAGCAGATAATTAAAAATTTGCTTTGTGTCATAACTGAACCCTCTTTCAAAAGAGGAGATTCGTCAAAAATGGCTAAAGAACACAAAAGGATTTTTTTTTTAAATATGTTGTCTGAAGTACAGTGAATGCATTACAGTATTGGCTGTACTATTTACAGTACACATCAGTGCATCACATGGACTTTGTATCTGGGAGCTTGCGGGTTAAAGAGTGGGTAATGTCTGTTCAGACTGCATATCCTAGAGAGGTTCAGGACTGCAGCGCATGTGTGAAAACAGCCACAGAAGAGGCTGAGATGCAACAACAATTTAAATTTCAATTAAATCTTATTTATACTGCACCAAATCAGTCACCTCAGGGCGCTTTGTAAGAAAAAGACCCTACAATAATAGAGAGAAAACCCCAACAATCAGACGTCCTGCCATGAGCAAGGACTTGGCGACAGTGGGAAGGAAAAACTTCGGTTTAACAGGAAGAAGCCTCTGGCAGAGCCAGGCTCATGGAGGGGCAGCCATTTGCCACAACCAGTAAATGTGTACAATGTACTTTCCTTTGTGTGTTAACTTTGTTGTTTAAAATAACCTGTTTTACCTGGTTATGAAATAAATTTCCACTTGGAGACAATAAAGTTGAAGCAGGGTGGATAATAGCTACACTAATCAACAAAAGCAGCTGTCCTTATTGGCTTCGACTCCCAGGTTCAGGGAGTCATAACAGTCATCACAGTAAAACAGTAATGATTTCACCCAATAGTCCTGTCATGTTTCAACAGGCTGTTTATTAAAAACCCTCAGCCAGCCAGCAACCACACTCTCTCTACACTCTCAGCTACGGTGCCCAGAAACCCTCTCCCACATCACAACCGTCACCTCCAATCTCTGTCTTTTCCCCTGTTTTCATGCTACAGCTTGTACTTTCCCTCCTGCTGTCCCTGTGGTGGTTTCCTAAGTATGACATCATCACTCAGCGCCTGGGTGAGGGCTCAGTGATCCATGATGGTCTTCGGCATCGTGGCTTCACCCAAGTTTGACTTGTTTTAAAAAAGAACATTTTTAGAAAATTTTATGCAGGGGTGTTGAGCCACGCACTGTAATCGGTGTGTATTTCTGCCACATCCATCAGCAAGACGTCCAGGACTGGGCTCAAAACAAACACACTCAAGACCAAACCTCCCATTCAAAAGTTCACAGTAACTGGATTTTGGTATGGCTAAAGACAAGAATGGTTTTCCTTTTCCTCAGCTGAAAAGCTGTCCCACTGGCACTAGGTCCACGCCGAGGCCAGCTGCACAGTGTCAGACAAGCACTTCCAGGAAAAAGGTTTCCTTCCGGTTGTGGCAGGGCCTCAACTGATTAAAGAGCAGGGGAATAAGGCACACCTGAAAGACACAGCAGCTAATCAGATAGGAGTCATGGACACCCACACACACACACACAAGCAAGTTCACACAGAGGAAAAGTTAACACGTCCGCACACGCTGACAGCACTGGGAAAGAAACATGTCATCAGCAGAAACATACATCAAGCACAGAGCCTTTAATCAAGACGGGTGCTTCTTGAGCCAAATGTGTGTCAGAAAACGGTGTGTGGGGGGTGGGGGGGGGGGCTGACTGTTCAGCTGAGCTTGATTTCCCAATGCCTGCTGCTCCGGATACCACAAAAACATAGCACTGCCTCCATTGTCTGCCTCCCTAGGAATTTCCAACCTCTCCCATTGCTTGATTAGCAGTTCATCCAATCGCGTGATCCTCGCTTGACTGTCAGAGTTTCCCCATGTGGAGAAAAACACATGTTGTTGTAACTGTACATGACCCTGAATTACAGAACTTTGGAACAGCGTGTTGTCTCATTTCAACCCCCCCACTCCCCACAGATATGTCGAGCTACATGGGAAAATCATTGAATTTGAAGAGGTGTAAAGGAGCACAATGTTTTCAATTGCACGTTCAACGTGATGCATGACCAAGGACACTGTAGACACGGGCCTGCACGCCCACATTTATGAAGCTGCTATCGACTTCTTAGCAACTGTGTTGATTTAGATGCAAGCGTTGAAGACTGGATTAAGACAATGGAAACGTTAGGCTTCAAATCATGTCTGCTCAGCTCTGTCATTTCTCCACATTTCTCTGTTTTAAAGGCTTTTCTCGCTCTTCCCTAATTGCGATTTACCTCTTCTTTTCAACTCTCTATCGCTCTATCCCGCCAGCCATCTGGTGCCCCTTCCCCACTGAGCTAAGTTCACTACTAACAACCCACAGCTGGGCTCACACACGTGCACACACACACTTAGATCCACATCCATTTATTCTAAAGTTAGTAAAGATGGCCAGCAGCAAGTGATTCCCAAGTCTATCTCTTAAATGTTTAGCTTAGGAAACAGGATGGCCCGAGGGTTGGGGTGGCACAGGGTAATGTTGTCCCAATGTTACTTAGGGCTTGTTGGGGTTGATCGCTGGCAGATGCTGTTTGTGTAATGGCAGAAGGTCAGAGCAGGGTAAACCAGGGAGAGCTGCAGCTCTGCAGAATGTAGAATAGACTTTGCCACAGAACATAGAGCAGGTCTCTTCAGTCATGAGCTGAGATCCAAACCCTGGTTCCTTCGCCTGTCAGGACCTGAGGCCTGGACACTGTCAGCTTCTGGAGGCACACACACACACACATAAACAGAAAGTGCAATTTAGCTGACTGAGTCCTTGTTTGAGGCCTTTCGCACCTCTTAGAGCCATTTCCCTGTATCCAAATCTAACGTGTCATGAGGCTAGAGGATTAATTGTTAATCTTAACAGCAGTCATTATCTGGAATAATTTTAAATTCTTTCAGTCTCGCCCTGCCAGCACATGTGGTCCGTCTGTTTGACTGCTGAGGAGATCCAGAACACTTTCTTCCTCCCCAGCTTCACCCATTTTCTTACACTCACATTTTTTTTTCCCTTTCTTTTTTGTCTTTCGTTAGGACTCTGTCTCCCTCCTCTTGCTTCCTGGAGCTAATTTTCAGAATGATTTCATGGCCGCAGAATGTCCTAATTGCGGAGAGCTGGTCTCCTTCGCTGCGGGGCTACTTTTTAGGCCTAGTAATTCAACGTGTGTGCGTGTCTGTTTCGCCGTGTTTGTGTGTCTGCAGAAAAGGAGGGAAACTGGGTTCTGGGGTGGGTCACAGAGTTTTAAGGCAGGGGTACCTGTCATTTTGATGGACGTCGGAGGGACCTGACTGCCCTTGCGCCCCTGACCTCCTCCTCCAGCTCTCCAACACGCCAACATCTCACTCTGTCAGACAGTTAAACCCAGGTGGGGGAGGGGTGGTGGTGAGTGTGTGTAAGTGGTGCCAAAATGCAACATAGAACAGGGGCTCCTTTATAGAGAACCGCCCTTAAACTTCACTCATAATGTCAGTGCCATAAACTAACAGTGGGCTTGTTCTGCATGTTTTGGACAATATTCTGAATTCCCACTTGATAAAATCAAATAAGAAGTCCAACTATTATCTTCTGTTTGTAATTATGTCATTTAGAGGCGAGTCTAAGTATTCAGTTCACTTTTTCCAATCTCTCAGTTTGAAGGTAATGAGTTCTGTCTCACAGCTTATGCAGCGGAGTACGTGTTCGTACGCGTTTGTTCATGTGTGTGTACTCCGTGTTACACGCCATTATTTACAGACGCTCTTTCTAATTTCACACTTCACACGCTTTCTGTCATCGTCTGGAAATAGAAAAATGAAGAAAAAAAACAGGCGGCAGCAGTTGATGAAAGTGAAATTGAAAAATGAAACGAAGTCAGGTCGCAGGGAAGGAGAGAGCGCGCTGTCGATGGTTTAGCCCCCCGGACGCGTGATGGAAACCAATCACCGTGGAAACAGCACAAATCAGCAGACCGCATCGAACCCCTGGCAAACACACACACACACACACACACACACACACACACACACACACACACACACGCAGTGTGTGCATATACGTTCACACGCGCATACAGGAACAGTAACCTCAGTATAGCTTTTCCTGAGATCTGTACAGTTAAATGAACACGATGGGTTTCCCCAGCTGCTCAGGGGTTCCCATTAAACATCCACAGTCAATCTGACACAGATGCATGCACAAACATGAAACCAGCACACCGCATCAACCGCTCCACTGTAGGCCTTGCATGTATCTCCCTATGTGCTTCTCGCTGGCTGCCTGTTCTCTTTCTCAACCTCAAATCTGCTTGGATTACTTTCCAATTTTTGCTTTTCCTCTTCTGCCTGTTCTTCTACTTCTCCTTTCGTACCCTACATTTCCCTGTCAAATGGTTGTAGCGAGGACTAGCGGCCTAGTGGTTGAGGTCCTGTGGTGAAGAGAGAAGGGGGGGGGGGGGTAGACTGTCCATGCCTGTGCCTGACAGGAGCGGAGCTGCCTTTACAGTGTCCAAACGGGCCGAGCCGTCACTCCTGATTAACCCTCGTGCTGCACAGAGCCCTGAAGTCAGAGATCTCTGGAAGCCATTATTCAGCCAGTCAGTAAGTACCCTGTCCTCTCTTCTCACCCTTCCAACTCCCCTCCCTTCAACTTAATCACTCACAGCTGAGAAGCTAGAGAAGGAGGAGGTTGAGATAGGAGAGCCAGGGGGTGGAGTCACGCCTTAATCAGCAACAAGTGTGATTGATTCCTTTTGTGTGGCTTTTCATTCCCACTGGTAAGAGAACACACACACACACACACACACACACACACACTGACACACAGCCACTCACAACAGGGCATTTGCCCCCCCAAAGGTGAACTGCCATGTTCTGTGAGAGTAAAACCTGCCTCACAGAAACAGGAAATGAAGGAGTAGACACAAATACTGGCTGCCTTCTGTCACTGCGAGTACCAGCCTAAACACACTCTCACATTCACAGTGGCCTATGTCCACCTTCACCTGGAGCTTGTTAAGACTCAGACTGTTGGACCAGCTTGTCTTTGTCAGAACTCTGATATCCCATATGAGATGATGGCTCGGACATTTTCGTGTGTGTGTGTGTGTGTGTGTGTGTGTGTGTGTGTGTGTGCGTGTTTGCATGGACTGGCAGCAAGGACACTGAGCAATGGTGACACGTCAGCCCCAGGCCCCCATGTTTTCCCACTATCCCTTTCTTCTCCAAGTCACTACCCGTGATGCCTGCTGGGTGGGCAGAAAGTCAGAGCGAGAAACTTAAGCCTTCATGAAACATATACTAATCAGCCACATGGTGACTAACAAATTCACGGTTAATAAGGATCAGCACAAAAAAAAAAAAAAGCAAAAAGACCACTTGCCTGCCAGGCAAAAAAATGCAGGGGAAGCTGTATTTAGCCATTACCGGAGCTTAATACGTCTCTCCTGTGATTAACGATAAAACTGCTTTTAGAGCTGCTTTTTGATGCATGAAAGCTGCATTAAAACAGCAGCGTGAGTCACTTCTGCAAGCGGTGTTTGCTTTCCTTCATCATCAGTAGCAGAAGTGAAACTAATCTAAGAACCACCAAGTCTAAACACGAGGCGGTTGGAGTGGTTGGTTGGAACAGAGTAGAGGTTTCTGGCATTCCTTTATCTTCTTCCAAGATGGATGGAAGAGAGGATGAACTCTGAAGTGGTAAAAAGCTCCAACAGCAGATGAGATACAGTATATAGAACAACTTTATTTTTTGACCAACTTGTTTCAGCTTGCAGGATGATGAAGTCCACACGCCAAAATGAAGCTGTTCTATGTACTTGGAGATGTTGGGCCAGCGGTAAACAGTGGTATATAACAAATTTCCCTGTCAAACTACAGTGAAACGGGCGGACAGATTTGCCAGCATTAAATTACTATTTAACAGCGAAAATATTGCATTGCATTGCATTGCTGTGTAGAATAGAGACTTAGCAGCACCGTACTATCAGCTGTTTGGTCACCATTATACTGTTTTTCTTGGTGTTCCGTCTGTTATTTCCACAAACAGGTCATTACTCTAAAATGTCTATAAAAACACCATCGCTCATGCCGAATAATCAGCACGTCTTCTCATCTTTTTTGAGCTAATTATCAGCTTTTGTTGTGTTTCCCTTGCTCCTTGAGCTGTACTGCCATGGCAGCATATACTGTATTGAACATATTAGCAACCGCACTGAAGATGAATGCTGGCTGAGGATGATTAATCGCTACACGAGTCCCTGTCATGGTGGCCCATTGCTAGTTAAACTTCAGCATTGTTCTCTGACACAAAAACACAGGAAACCACCTCGCACATCCACAACAGGCAAAATCTAAACACGACATGAGTAAAATCATCACAGGACTGCTTTACATTCCCGTGAGCCACGCGCAAGAGGTCTTACTGTTCATAATCGGGACAGATGCCTCTTCAGCGTTGTTGTATTTTATGGCTACGTGTGAATTTCTTTATGTCGACTGTGCTAATTGATGTCAGCGCAGTTATGGAAAGGTGATGATTTGGGATGGTTTTGGAGCCACAGGACCTGAGCACCTTGTAGTCATTGAGGCGACCACAAACTCCACTGTATACCTAAGTATTGTAGAGACGTGAGGCCATCTGTACCACTAAAGCTTGGCTGAAACTGGATCATGCAACAGGACAATGGGCGAAGAAGAAAAGAATCGAGGTGTTGCAATGGCCCAGTCAAAGTCCAGATCTCAACCTGACTGAAATGCTGCAGTGGAACCTTAAGAGAGCTGTGAATAAACAAATGCTTGCAAAACTCAATGAAGGGATGCAATGTTGTAAAGAAGAGTGGGCCGAAAATTATTACTTCAAATTATTGCTGCCAAACGTGGTTCTACAAGAATCTCAGGGTGTACTTAGTTATTCACAGGAATGGAGAGAGTCACATTACTGTAACTACCCACAGGCATTATCAAGATGGTTGCTGATTGGCTAGCCTTGTCCTCAGAAGGACTTTGTATTAGTTCCCTTTTTTTTTCTGGCTATGACCATGAAGGTTCCTTGATGATTCCTTGACATGTTGTTTTTTGATTGGTGAAAACTGTGCCCTAACCTTAACAAAGTAGCATATTTCTTCCAAGGAACACTTTCTAATCTTTTTACCTAGTGAGTGCCAACTGGGGAACAGGGAGAGAGAGAGGGTGATTTGACAGGCAGCGGGAATCAAACTGGAGATTTTGCAGGGATTTCGGGGCATTCGCATTCACCTGATACCCAGAGAAGTCAAAAAGCCAAAGCCAAGCCCAAAAGCCAGGTAAAGGTTTTGAAAGGTACCAATGATGGCGTTCTGTCGATATAGTGACGTGAGATCAGAAAAAGATCACATTGCTTTCCTTCGGAGACACCCAGCAGGAAGAAAGTTGGGGGGAGGGTGATTGTGGATCAGGAACTAAAGAGAAAGAACTATATTTGATGATGGATCAGATTTCCCTCTCTTCTCTACCTCTCATCTTCAGCTGTCCCTTTTCCTTTGATGTTTAAAGTGCTGAGCCCAGGTGCAGAGAGAAAGATGCATTTAACTGCGTATGTGAGGAGGAGACAGCGAGGTGAATGAAAACATTCCTCACCTGTCGTGGACCCGAGCATGGTTCAACTGACAGCTTATAAAGTGTGACCACTAATCCATTTGTTGCTCTTTGGGGGAATGGTTCAGCACTCAAAGAGGCAGGAAGACGGAAGGAGAAGGAAGGAGGGGGTGAACGTGAGAAGAGGAGGTTACAGAGATAGCAGAGCAGATGAAGGAACTTCCAATCATTTAAAAATTGTGATTGCATCACCCACTTTTATGTGTTACACTTTAGTACCTGGTCGCATCTGAATCAACCTAGGTTCTAAATTGATCTCCAATATCCCCCAGAAACCTCTGAAAACCCATATTATCCACCATTGCCAACATGACACAGGGAAATGGGATTTTTTTTCCCAGTGTAGTAATAAAGGGTTGTTAACTGAAACCAGCATGTTTTATGGGAATAGATTTTTGAATAAAGGTGTGTTTTTTCTTGTGAACTAAAAGAATCAATGTGTTGTATTTCATTTTACACACCTACATTTCACATGATGCATGCTTTTGTACAAGCCTGGAAAATCAACTTAAAGGTTATATATGGTGACAAATTGAAACTAATAAAAACCGCTCTCTCCCTTTCTCTCTGGGGGTTGCCGGGCAGACAAGGTCCTTGGCTGCCATGGGACTCGCTGGCCAATTAGTGCAGAACTTGAGCGCTGTAACGAGCCTGGGAGGAATAAGGGGAGCTTGATTACAACACCTAAACCTTCCTGTCACCCCCAGCCAGCAGCCCAAATGTCTCACTGACAGCCAAGTCACAGCTGGGGATGCTGGTGTAAAATAACACAGCCCACACAGCTCTCTCTGTTCAGTACAATTTGTGAATGAACAGGCCTTGATGTGGAAACAGGGTAGCCATTTATCTGATTTCTTTCAAGCATTGTTTGAGTTTATTACAATGCTATGATGAAGACTTTAAATTTATCTTTCAGAACAAGAGACTTTTTGAGAGAACTGCAGCCAGAGAGTGGGAGCAAGAGAAATACACAAAGCATAAGTGCCTGGTTTCTCCTGCATGCCTGCTCGTGCTCAGGCCTTCATTTGGAATTCATGGCGTAAAAACCATAATAAACCATTAGAATGAATCATTCAACAGGCCTGATTTGCTTGGCCAAACTTAGGCTTGGAGTTTATTTGTCTCTGTTGACATGAATGGCTAGGAAAGGGCTGGATTCAGTCATCCCCGATAGAAGAGAATTCAAGAAAACGTAGGACACCTGTAGCTTGGTTCATAGATCGAGTTGTCCACTAATTTCATCCCTGGCCCCTCCACATGCCAGTATGCCCTTGGGCAAGACAGTGAGCACCAAGCTGCTCTGGATAATAGGCCCACTGCCTGATAATGGGTGTATGTAATGCCCTTCTTTGAACAGCTAAGGTTAAAAAGCACTATATATGCTATAGTTTGGGACATTTACTATTTTTTTCTTTGGAAAGAAACACTGGAAAGATTTGCACGTAGCCTGTTTCCATTCGGGAACGTTTCAAACCAACATCACGTGTTTCATAAAATCTGCATTTGTTTCCGAATACTTAGAGATCACCCCTATAGAAACAAAATGAAAAAGATAAACTAGCACCTCATGCTAATTAGGGAAGCTAAAAGTAGGGTGTCCCAGATTCTCAGAGCTTAGCTACTAATAGCTCACACAAGTGTGTGAGCTGGACAAGAACCAAACCCCTGAAAAATCCAGGAAAAGCTCCACCGGCTCATTGGGGAACGCTGTGCCCTCAAAACGACTCGACCTGGCCACCTCAGATGTCATCATGTTCCACTGTAATCCCGGTGTGATACCGGCACCAAAGGATTCTGTTGATGCCAATATTATCCTCAGTGTCAGCTCAGATCTGCCGTCAGCCTGCTCCTAATGCACAGTGACAGGAGCCCCGCTGTGAGGACCCTACTCTGTCTTCTGATCGGGCATCCAGATGGACAGCTCAGCAGCAGGAGGGGACCTGATATCAGTGTCAGCAATCAGATCTCACCCTCTGAGAGCTTGTTTATGTGTGTGCGCGTGTGTGTGTGTGTGCGCGCGTGTGTGTGTGTGTGTGTGTGTGTGTGTGTGTGTGTGTGTGTGTGTGTGTGTGTGTGTGTGTGTGGGAGAGAGAGTGCACAGTGCCAAGTGATTGTTAGGAGCATATGTGCTGATGGCAGCCCGAGTGTGTGTTGAAATGAAGATTAATGAATAAGAGACCTGAATAAGTGTGCGCGGACGAGACTGAAGGGTTAGCGGACGTGTGTCAAACAGTCTACAAACTTGAGCTTGTGTCTACCTTGTGGATGTGTATTGGCTGGTTGTAAGTGTGTGGTTACACACACAGATGCAGGTTATACTGCATCTTTTCACCACCTCTTGTCCCACAGCTGTGAAGTGCAGATTGACATGAGAGAAACTCACAAAGCTTCATATTAGCCACATGATTCAACAAGTCCAAAGTCTCCTCCTCTTTTTGTTTGCGTGTGTGCGTGTGTGTGCATGTGTGTGTGTCAGCACGAGAAAGCAAAAGTGGAAAATAAGAGATGATTTGTTTTTCTGCACGTGTGCATTCATTAACTATTCCAACATCAGATTCATCGACTGGGAGGTGAAACGTCTCAGCTCGGCCACATCTATCAGCGGGGCAAAAGGAAAAAAAATATCTTCGGGAAAATATGACGGGTGTAGCTCCAACTGTAATGTACACCTTTGCGAAGAATGACTCAGTAGAGGCACCAAAATAAAATTACAGCCAAGCTGATTTGTGCAGTGTCTTTGGCACATGTTAAGAAAACAGTAAATCAGAATCGTGCTTCATGATCCCAGAAGGAAGCAAAATGCTGCTGCAAGGCCAGGGAGCATAAACTGTAAAGTGTGCAGTAAAACTTTATCTCTCCCACAAAAGTTTTGCTGGTACAGAAGTAGAGTTTGTACCATTTAATAGGGAATAGCAACAAACAACAGCGTGATGTTTTTGGATAGGATACCACATGACCAGTTTACTGCCACTACTACTTCTGACCTCTAACATAGAAATTTTGCTGCAGCTGTTGGCTTTTGTTAAGGTGAATAAACAATAAGCAATGAGTCATCCACCATAAATGACTATATAAGTCACTTGTTGCTATTGGTTATATTGTAAATGGATAAAAATTTGCTGGCAGAGACATATAATTCTGCTGGAGAAAGATAAATAACCCTTTAATGCTGTGACTGTGTTTTGGTAAAGATTTGGTTAGGTTTAGAAACAAAAACAACTTCCTTTGGTCTTCATAATGTTCACAGTATGGTATAAAATTCATACTTTAAGGTTAAAATATATCTGTCATCTAGGCAGCAGGTTTTTTTTGGGTAAATGGCCCTTTGAGGCTGGCTACAAAAATGAGTCACTCCCCATGTTAAAATGGCCAATTTACAGCCTGGTGATATTAAACTGGTTTTATCTCTGTAAGTCCCTTCTTAACAACTGCATGTGATCATAGAGAGTAAAAAATATGATGTAGCTTCTGGCTGCAGAAAATGAAGCCAATGCGGAAGCACCTTAAACCTGCATTCTATCCAATGGCCACTAGATGGCAATAGCTGTGGTTGCAAAAGGACTTCCAGTCATATAGAAGTCTATGTGAAAACTGATTTCTGACTTGACCTCTGCAAACGCCGAGTTTACGGGCTCAGTCATTAGTTTTGGGTCATTCTGAATGACAACATGGCCAAGTTTGAAAATTTGGGTGAATTAAGAGTGCAGCTGTCCAAATGGTCACTTTCAGCTTCAAAAAGGCAGCAGCAAGGAAGCTAAATCCAAGGCTTCAAAACTATAGCACGCAAACAAACTGATGACATCAGGGTGGCTACACCTGTCTTCCCTATACTTCCTATTATCCATGCACCTCTCTATATAGAGGCTGAAAAACTTTTGCTTCATTAGGAACAACTGCTTATTCACACAAATGTCCACTCAACCAGTCAAGAGGCAGCAGCGTAATGCATAAAATCCTGCAGATGAAAGTCACAAGCTTCATGTTGTTTAGATGTTTAGATCACACATGAGAATGCTGGAAAAGATGGAAAAACAAGACGCCACAGACAGAGTTTAGCCAGAGCAGCAGAAAAGCAGAAGACTAAACCACTGTCAGCAAAGTCTGAGACTGCAGTGGGTACAGGCTCCAAGACTGGAGAAAGATCAGATCGATCTTCATCTTGGGGCATATAGATGGTAGGGTCAATATTAAAAACCCTTAAATCCATGAATGCAACCAGAGTCCTGGGTGGTGTATAGTGCTGTGTGGAATGTTTTCTTGGCATAATCTGTTTGATGAGCAAAAGCTTCACTGTAATACAGCCAAATGTTTCCAACATCTTTCTAATAATTCTAACTTTCACAAGGGTTTAAATGTTACTGTACATTTTATTTTTTTCACTACAAAGTTTGTTGTGAATGCTTGTTTCAAAATCCCTGAAAATCACTTCACACGTTGGATGAGTTGGAGTGGCTGAAGCTCTGCTGGGACGTCCACTAATATTGAATCTGCTGCTGTCTTTTAATCATAACTGTGAGCACTTTATTGTGTTTTTCCCCGTGGATGTGAAATTTAAATATTCACAAGTGTTGACAGTCACAAGGAAAAATAAAAGTGCTGCTTGATGCCTGGCTTGTGTGCCGTAAATGTTCACCACAATGATTAATATTACAGCCTCTGCAAGACAGTTTGTCTCACATGACAAAAGACAGTAAACCAAGACATCAGCAGAAACAAATGGCCAGCTCTGGGGACATAAATAGTAAGATGTCAACACTCGCAGTAAGACCCTGACAAAAGCCTTATGAAGCCACGCAACATAATTATGAAGTACAGATGTACAAGTCAAACTTCCCCACCCTGTTCCTCAATTCCTTGGGTGTATATTTTGGGTGGGGAGTGCCTGTGTGCCTCTAAGAGCTCTAAGAGCTGTGTTTATTCTCTTGTCTTGCCTTTCAACTGAAGCATTGATAGATGTGACAAGGCAAGGCAAGGGGAGAGGGGAATCGACTCTTTTCAGCTGGCTCTATTGCACAGAAGCAAGGGAATGCAACCCCCCCTCCCCAATCCCATCTTGCCTTTTTACCCGTTCAGCCAAGCAGAAGAAATCGGAAGTCTACTCTCCAACAGAAAGCCAGGACTAGTTTGGATGCTGGTTCTCAATTACTCTAGT
This sequence comes from Cichlasoma orientale, assembly GCA_034780415.1. Taxonomy (NCBI): domain Eukaryota; kingdom Metazoa; phylum Chordata; class Actinopteri; order Cichliformes; family Cichlidae; genus Cichlasoma; species Cichlasoma orientale. The sequence continues at coordinate 388,357 of JAVDPK010002424.1, forward strand.
AGCTGTCAACGCTTCAGGCTTCAGGATGAGCCATAAAATGTATTAGAATGAATCACTTTCAGCTCACTTTTAGCCCTAACTAATCGGTTCTTCCCTTTTTGCATCTCTGTGGCTCTGACTGTCAGTCCCGCCATTTATTCCAGCAACATCATTTTCCTTTCACTTAAATCATCCATCAGACAATCCATCTTTCAAGCAACACTCTCAGTGTATCCCTCACTCATCCCATTCTGTCTTTTGTGCATTGTGACGTTATTGTGGCTGCTGCCGGGATTTAGACTTGTCTCTGCTGAAATACGGTGACGGGTCTGAAGTGGGAAAACTTCCAGTCGGCAATGCACTCACCTGCTTTCACGCAGATGAGGCCAAACGCACCTGTGTGCCGCACAGCACACAAACATACATATAGAAATATGCTCCTTCCCATGACCTGTGTAGCTATTGTTTTCATATTGCGTGCCAGGTGTGCTACTGCTGTTGTGGAGAGAGTTTCATCAACAGGCTGTGTAACCTCTGTGAAGTGAACCACTAACCGGGTGAGGTAAATTAATAGGGAGAATAAATTTGCTATGTTTGTGTGAGTGAGTTGATGTTGGCATGTGTATAAGAGGCTGTGTTTGTGTGCGTGTCAGTCTATACATTGGTTTGACAGCGGGGTTAGAAGCCAGGGGCCTCTCTCGAATTCTCTCCTTTTAGCGAGTGAGTGAAATACGGGCCTGGTTGTCAAGGGGACAGCCTTTCACCACACACACATACAAACACACACCCACAGACGCATGTCGCTCTCTTTCTCACCCACTGTATTTCTTTGTCCGGAACACTAACTAACAAAATTCTTCCCTTGCCTCCATGCCTGTATATCTTCTTGGCAAGTTCATACTTGGCAAGAGCGCACTGAGCACACGGATCAACTTGCCTCGTGCTCGGGCAAGTTTCAGCACTCGGAGCCCTTAGATCGTATTTGGATCCGCTGGCGTGAAGCAACCGTTAGGTGCAGTTTTGCCACTCGTCCAGGTGAGGGCCAGGTGCTGAGAGATGAGGGAGCAAAGTGAGAAATCACACTGAAAGGGGAGAAGAAAAGGCATATGGGAAGTGACAGATTATCATTCTTTATTCTAATGTTTTGTTGTTCAGTCATTTGTACGTACCCATCTCAGTCCGCTCGGCTATTTGTCAATCACTTTCCCTGCATCGCTGCTCTTTATCTCTGGCTTCCTTAGTTTGTCTGTTTGTTTGACAGCTGGGAGGTCTTCCACCATGCCATACCTGTCAAAGCCTGTCAAAAACCTCTTTCTGCCCTGCAGGTATACACACACACACACACACGCGCGCATGCACGCATGCAGACCCATAGAAGACAGACAGACAGAAAGAGATGGAGAGAGAAGGGAAGACTTTTCATGGATGAACGTGCATGTGCAATTGATGAGCTATTGGAAAATATAGAGGAATAATTTAACAGTCACAATTCTTCTAAAAAGCAGGATTCGGGAAAAGCAGAGACAGTAAGCCATTCGTGGTTCTCAGCCTGTCTGTGGAGCCTTCCCGCTTTTACTCCAAATTAAATATATTCTCCAAATTCAATCCTATTAGCTTGTATATTCAATATGTTCCAATAACTGTCATCACAATGGCTGTTTACAGCCGCTTGCTGGATACAGCTCTGCTCTTTTGCTTCTAGCTCGCTCCCAAATGGGAGTTTATTGTATGATCGCAGGATGATTTCTTCTCGTTAGAGTGGAAAAAGTTCTCCGTGAATGCGTCCGTGCTGAATCAGAGATGCTTTAGCCGGCAGAAATAAATGTCCAGAGTTATAATCGCCGATGCAAATCCCACGCACGTGATCTAAAACACAGGCATGCTTCAAACAAGATGTCACATCACCACCAATTAAACAAAGTCAAACATTCACATAAAGAACCTCTTTGTGAACTTGCTTTCTCTGTTAAATTGTATCAAGCATCAAACTGGAAGATCTATGTAATTAGTAGCTCTGGATAGAGAGGGGTTATAAAAAAAAATTACACAGCATGTTTGTAAATGTATGTATTTCATAGATCACACGTCTTGTGTACACCTAACCTAAACCGCAGGGGCGATCCGGGTGAGCCGTGCCTTTGGGATTCGACTGACTGAGAGACTCCTTCATTAATCTGAGGCTTCTGACAACTGTCTGTCGGCAGCTGAGGGGGGACTTCCACAATTTCTGTCTCTGGCTGTGTTTGAGAACAAAACCTCTCATTAACGCAAGGCATAAATTTTGACACGGGATCTATCATCACTGCCTGCCTTGATGTCTCACAGCTGACTCAGGTGCTTCCCTGTCTGAATTTAAGCTATGTGCTCAAAAATGAAAGGCAGGCAGTTACACAGTTGCATGCATTCACGCTTCTGCCTAAGTACACAATCCTCACTAAATGACTTTAAACGTAGACTTAAAGAATGCTAGCCCGTCTGTGCAATCTGCAGCGTGTAAACCGTCCATGTCAGTAAAGAATGGATAAACAAAAGCTTTCGGCTGAAGGTGTTGACAATGAGATAATAGGATCTGGAAAATAATAACTGCTGACAGGCTGTCATTGTGTCTGATACTGTTTAACAATTGCTGTTGATGACAGGCCAGTGTTGATCTACAAGTTTAGCTAGGGCAGGGTAGTTATGCCTTGTGACCTTGGTAGCAAAGCATATAAAAATGCAGACTAATGACAAGAATCTGTAAAGCTTGAACTCTTTTTGCTATCGCCGTTTATTCATTTTTTTGTGACTTGCAGCTTGAGGGCAGCACAACAAGCTGTACACATAATATTACATTTCAGTCACTTATGCACTTTTTATATTTAGCAGGCATTTTGTTTTTTGGACCAACAGGGGGAATATTGTAAGTTCAAACTTTGCTGTGGCTGTAGCTGCTAAATAAACTTGTCTTTCTGCCAAGTCCAGTTACAGTCGAAATTACAGGGCGTAAAATAAAAAATAAAGATGCAAAAAAGCTCCATAAAGAACTGGCAGTTCTCTGTGATCTCACGTGTTGTCAGCAGCACATGGTGATAATGATACTGATTAGAGCGACTGTTTAACACAGAAGCAATTGAGTCAGACTTTAAATCCCAGTGATGTGGCTGAATTGTATCAAACCACCGGCTTAGTCTGTGTTCTTGGGGATAAAACTGTCACAGTTGTTCTCTCATTACAGAAATAATACTTATTGGGGCCTGCCTTGCTAAAACATAGGCAGTATGTGCACTGATGGATTTTTATCATGTATGTATATACATATATGTGTGTGTGTGTGTGTGTGTGTGTGTGTGTGTGTGTGTGTGTGTGTGTGTGTGTGGGTGTGTGTGTGTGTGTGTGT
>JAVDPK010002425.1:10163-27993 GCA_034780415.1 Cichlasoma orientale
AGGCTGTGCTTATTAATTCTCCAAACACACTTCTCCTATTGTGTGGCTGTTTGGACTCAGTCTCAGCTCCTTAATCTAGAGGGAATAAGGTTGTTTTCTCACAAAATGGTCAGCTGTCAATCAAAGTCTCCCTTCATGTGCTGCCATCCGGCGATGAATCCTGGGAATAAGGCTCAGACTCTTGACTGCATTGCAGCCAAAAAGAGAGGGCTGGAACCTGCAGTTTTGGGGCAGAGTAGAAACATAATGGGAGGGGCACGGGGGCTTTTATTCTGCATGTCTATCTCTTAATCCCACTCTGTTCTTATTCTGTGCGCGTGCACCAGGCTGAATAGAGTTCAGGGTGTTGTGATGAAGAGTATGAGGAGAAAAACAGTCCAAAGACAGAGGTGGATGATACTACATATCTGGTTTATTTGGCTGTAATTGACCTGATGTTTCATTTCCTGACATTGACATCGACTATTAAAAGGACCTGAATTTCAGATACATCAAATTGAGCAATTGAAAACAAAATTCCCATGAAGTCATACCCAACAACTATTTATTGTTGTGTCAACAGGTGATTGTTTGTTCGCAAAATACAGCCGAGAAAGAGGGAGAAGGGAGAGGAAAAAAGAAAGCCAGTGAATGCTTCTGTTTCTCAGAGCAAGAAAGCAAAACCTGAGCATAATCACACTGGCGGGGGTAGAAACTCAGAGAAAAGTTGCCAGCTGATGAGAGGGAGAAAGTCAACTCAGTTAAACTGACGCAGTGGAGATCTTGAAGCCATGCAGTTAACAGAATATTGCCTTCAAATAACACTCGCACATGCTTTTCCAAAATCAAACATGCATTGGGTATTTCAGAAGGGTAAAGAGGTGTAAATACTCAACAGTTTAGCAATACAAATTCTCTAAATGTTTTCGATAATGAATATTTGTAGAGCATGTTACACAATTTTTCCAGCAATCCCTTTATTCAGTTGATTGTTTAAAGCAAATGATAAATGAACAGTATTAAGTAAAAATAAAATAGAAAATAAAATCTATATTTAGCATGGATCTGCCTTAATGCTGCTGATGTGTGTCACAAAAAACCACAAGCAAATTCAATCACTACTACGAATTCAAAGAGCATTTTGTAAACGATCCTTCGTTGCAAGCGCAAACTCAGTCGTCACAAGGCTGTGAGTGCAGTTCGGATCACAGTGGTCACGGACAAGTTCAGCATCTCCTCTGGAAGCCACCTCGCTAAGGCTTTTATAGTTTAGTCACCCATTTGGAAACTTCTTGTCTTTTCTCTTAGGAAAGGTGTCTGTATGTTCAGTCATCCTCTTGGAACAATTAATTTTTTTATTTATTTTTTTTAAGAAAAGAACTACCAAAATCATGCAAACTACCATTTGTGAGACAAAAACCAGTTGGTGCTCTTGACTTGATTTCTCTCTTGGTGCTGGCTGGGTAAGTTTGAAGGTGAGGTCAGCGTGGGCGTTTTTAGGCACTGCCATCCTGTTTGAGCCGCTGACTGCGAGCCTTGTAGACCTCGATGAGTAAATCTTTGACATACTGTATTTCTCGCTCCACCGATTCCGCCTTGTCACGAAGCTCCCGGTTCTGCCCCTCGAGGCCGTGCAGCTCCTCCTCCAGAGAGTCCAGCTCCGCCCTCTTACGCAGCCTGTACCTGCAATCAGGAACAATGTGTCTGGTGGGTTTTACAGGTTTTGCTGCCTTGCACCTTTAATAATGAGTCAAGCAAGCGTGACCTTTGAAGCTACATTGTTTGAATTACACAGAGCTCAGACATCGCTCCTCTGGGATAATATGAGGTGCTGCTTATTTCACCCTTTTCTTCATGCTCTAACTTTTTACCTCACAATATAAAGACTTTTTTTTTTTCATGTGCATGCTGTTTTACACAGACGTGAGTAAGTGAAACACAGTGAGCTTGCCAGACTTATAGAAGTGGTTAGGTGGGGCTGAATTTGGCAGACAGTGAGGGACTTTCCATGACCCTCCTACATTTCGCAGGACATTTAAAGCAATGTGATGTCTGCTTTATGTAACACTCCCGCCATGCTGAAGTTGTACATTTAAACAGACCCTTACTAATGATCAACAGCAATATTTTTTCTATTATGTCCATTAAATCCAAAACAGACTTGCACATTTTTAGGACGGTAATGAATGTCACCATGTGTTTTATGATGAAGAAAGTGAGTCAGTTGTTTACCTGTGAGCAGCAGTTTTGTTCTGGTCTCTCTTCTTCTGCTTCCTCTCTCCACTGCTGGAATCCAGAGACACTGCACTCATCACCAGAGCCGGTTTCACAGAGCAGGGCTCATCCTTTAGCCTCTGGGTGGGGCGGTGGATGGGGCCACCCAACAGTGGCCCCTCACCCTCCCCTCTGGACAGACATTCATAGCTTTGGTCTGCAAGGCATTCTGGATAGAGGTAGTGGCCATGTTGGGGATCGACAGCCTGTGCTTGTGACGGCTGATCTAGGTCACCTATAAAGCTATGGTAAGGCTCTGTGTTGGCCATGGACTGGTGGAAGTAGCCGTCACTGGCCACCATTGTCTCTTGGGGGATACTCCCGGAAAGTCCTCCATCTTTGCTGCAGTGCAAGACCTCGAGCCCCGCGCTGTCATAACTTACATTGACCTTCACATTGTGCATCAACTGTCCCTCTCGCTTGTGGTGGCCATCGTATGAGCCACCCAGGCAAAAACCTCGAGCAATCTCTTCGCTGCAAAACATTCCTTCTGAGAAACAATAACTCTCCTCTTCCTTCAATGATAAAGCACATTCTCTCACCTTCTTGATGCTGCCGAGGCTATTCTTGCTCACCGTCTTCAGTGTCGAGTAGTGGTTCACAGACAGCTCTGTACTTCCTGAGTAACATCCCCTGGAGCCCCACGTATCAAGTCCAACTTCATCCCCGACTTTCACAGCCTCACCCAGGATTCTTCGCCCGTTGTTGTGGTGGTAGCGGTGGTGGTAGTTGTATGGAGCGGGTCTTGCGATTTTGGTTCTGCTGATGGGTCCGCCGCAGAAGCTGGCCAGGTCCAGTTCCCCTGTTGCCAAGGTAACAACCACAGGGCTGGTTTCTGATTGGCTGGTCCCATACGAGCCATAGGGTAACTGGTAATAAGACTGGGAGCCCATGGCTTGGGCACCCTTCTCACATTTTGAAGATTTCTCCAACTTGTTTGTGGTGGATGTGGACTCGGAGCGGAAGTAGTCCTCAAGCTGAGCCAGCTCCTCCTGTAGTAGGGAGGTCATGACCTCCAGATCCGAGGGCACCTTGACATCTTGTTCTAACGGCGAGGGTGGAAGAGATGAGCTTGGAGAAGACTCGGTCGTAGACACAAATGAAGACAAATCAACTTTTTCCGTCATCCAATCAGAGTGACCATCACCTAGAAAAATAAAAAATCAGAATAAAGCATCATGTAATCAGCAAAGCAATCCATTTTTTTCAAGCGTTTGTAAAAAAAAAAAAAGACTAAAATTAAATCTTAAAATTTAGAAAAAAAATTCTTAAAGAAAGGTTGAGAGCACAAATGTAAAAAAAAAGAAAAAGAAGCTTAAATTAAAATTAAGCAATACATCCAAAAAAATCCAAGCGCCCAACTAACCGATCATCTGAAAATGATTGAACAGCATCGTCTGCATTCGATAAATATCCACTTAGCTGTACTCACTGTACGACATTAGCCCCGTGCTGCACTGCGGCTCCGACCTCGGGATGTGGAAAAATAAAAAAGCGTCTTGGCCAAACTCACCAATTAAGTGCTGCCTCTCCGTTGGCTCCGCCCCCGTCCCCGGCCGTGATTGGCTGGGGCTAGCCTGTCGGAGTTGGGGAGCGCTGAGCTCGCCTGTGGAAATGGGAGAAATTTTCCTGCGAAGGATCGATGCCGCCATTGTGTCGTCTGCTTCGATCAAATTGTTCAAAAGCACAAACCGTGCACTGGGTGGATGAAAGAGTTGTTGAAACACCTGAAGACCTGTGGGAAAAAATACGAAAATTTGTTAAATTTGTATATACATATTTATATTAGCTTTAAATGCCCCATTTCAACCTCTAAAGTTAATAACCTTCTAAATTTTTCAAAAACAATGTAATATTAATATTTTAGAAGATAATTACACAACAAATTTAGATTAGTGGGTAATTGGGTTCAATTGAATTAAATCAGTGGTCTATTCACCTGTATACAGCCATTATTATACTGACTTATGTCACACTTTAAATTTAAATTAGTAGTTTAAAAACTGTCATTAGACATTCTTAAGGAAAAGAGCATGTACAAATAAATTTTTTTTTATAATATTTAAAAACTTTAGTATTCTTTAAATAACATAACTACAGACTTCCAGAAACACAAAACAGAAGGTCATTTACAGACTGTAGATAGTAGAAACATTTGTTGCGCACTTTAAATGTGTCAAGACACAGAAATCAAATACATTCAATGTGGTTACAGTTTAAAAATATAAGTTTGACAAGGTTACTTTACATAGTAATAACCGCTGAAATAGCCCCGTAAATGCTGTAAAATAACCACCGAACTCACCGTACAATGTAAAGTCAGGTTAAAAGTGTCTAAATGTGTTTGTTAAGTAAAAGAAGACGTGTAACTTTCCTCTACTGCTAAAGCTGAAAGACTCCTGTACTCACCCCATAGTTTCTGAATTAGTCTTGTAAAAAGTGCGTTGCAGAAGCAAAGCACGGGAAGCTTTACGTTGAAGAAGACGACAGTCACCGTTTAAAAAGCCATAATTTCCCTTTTGGAAATCAGGGACCCTTCATGAAGCGCTATTTCAACGAACAGGACTTGCAGACAGAAAGTTTTTAAATCCGCTACTTCTCCAACTCCTAATGCCCGGACCGGATCACAGCAGATGAAATTAATCCGCACTTCACTGAGTTCACCGGGTCGTTACGTCATGAAGCTGGGGGACTTTCCCGTTATCCGGAGACCACCGGCTGCTTTTGTGTAACGAGCCCATCCAACTCACCCTGTTTCACTTGATTTGTATTAAAAAAAAAATTTTTTTTGCCTCATTTCACTTTTACTTCACTTGCATTAATTAATTTGCCCTAAACGAAACGTTTGCGGTTTCAGATGAAATCATTTTAGAAGTAAAACAAAGTACTTTGTTGTTACTGTTTCTTGTTAGGAAAAAGTACAGCAAAAATAAACTCCCGTCACTTGTCCAGTGAAGCACTGAATATTAAAACTACCAGATAAATACATTATTAAATTCTTCCAAGCAAAAACAGTGTAGAGGAAAAAACGAGAAACATGTTCACGAGACGGTACAGCGGGCACTATTTTCAGCGCACCGCAGCGGAAGGACATCGTGTTGCAGTTCGAAGGTGTAACTTTAGTTGCAGCCCTGTTGCATCAGATCCGCAGGGGATTCGCTGAGCGCGTTAACAATGTGGCCGCACCATTGGTTTATGAAGGGGAACTTTTCTGTTTCTATTGCCCTGCTATCACTCTTACACTGATTGCTAATCATTACGCATTAACAGCGAGTTGACACTGGTGTGACTGGAAAGGAACTAGTGAAGGTGTGGCGAGAATAGAAAGTCTGACCTCCAGCTGGGAGCAGAGACAGACAAGCAGCTCTTAGTTTAGTAATTAGTTGGCCTACAATGTGTTTCCTTCTCTCTGTCTTTTAACGTCACTTCTGTCAGTTTGTAGGACTACTTCATAGCTCAACGTAAAGCTACTTTACCAAACTTTCTACTTAAACTTTGTAATTTTCTACCAACAAGTAAAACGTAAATACACAGTAAGCAGAATTTTTAAAGTTTGTAATTTAAAGTAATAAATGTGAACTATCTAATCTGTTTTTGTGAAATTATGAGTAGATTCAGAAACAGTGATCTCAGTGTGTGAGTAATCAAGAAAACCCAAGCGTGTGGGTGTTTGTAAACAGATCTGACAGATTTTATCTGATAAATATTTCATTAAAAATAAGAAATCTAATACTGAATCATATTCAGCATTTTCTCTGTGTGCTCAGGTTTGAGTGGGAAATTAAGGAGAAACTAAACAGACCAAACACAGCCTGTGAACAAAGCGCCTCTCAGACAGATTTCAGAAGCTAAAAGGCTCAATCTACAACGAGAAATTACAGAGATTATGGACATTCTCTCACAGTCAAGGATGAACACCTGTGAGACACCTGTTTGCAACTGATACAGATTTAGACTGGCACTCATTCCCCATAGATAGATAGATAGATAGATAGATAGATAGATAGATAGATAGATAGATAGATAGATAGATAGATAGATAGATAGAAATTTGATTTAGAGCTGTTATCCCAAAGTTTGGAAATTCCTTTACTACAGCAGTTTAAAAAAATCTAGTTAGACACAACAAACATATAACACAGAATACAATATGACCAAACACACAGCTTAATAAGGTAAAAAGTAACCAGATTAGATTGTGTTCATTACATGCTCTTTCTTGACAAATGAACTAAACTCATAATATAAGCCGCACGGCTGGCGAGAGAGCTTAAAACCATATCTGTACAAAAGTGCACACTAAAGAATGATAGCTGTTTGCTTTATTGTGACAGATGTATCATCGAGGCAGTACTGTGTTTCACTCCACCAAGTGCATCGCCGCTGATTGTCAGTGTTCATATGTGGGTGCAGAAATCCTGACTGGCAGTGACTGTAGTGTGAATGAAAAGTTGAGCAATATGCAAAGTTTAAAATTTTACTGACCACAAACTAATTAAAAGCCTAATTAAAAGTCTTTAAGACCACTGTGTTTTTTTTTTTACACACCATGTCCAACCCACCATTTTAAGCTTGAGCAGTGATCTGAAAAGTCAGCAAGATACAGAAGTGAAACATACTGTAAGAGAGCCATCCATTTTTTTTTAACTGCTTATTCTGCTTAGGGTTGCCTTTGGGCTGGAGCCTATCCCAAATGACATAGGGCGAAAGGCACAAGACATCCTGGACAGGTTGCCAGTCCATCACAGAGCTAACACAGAGAGACAGACAACCACACACACTCACATTCGCTCCTAGGGCCAATTTAGAATCACCAGTTAACCTAACAAGCATGTCTTTGGGCTGAACCCAGAGAGACTCCATGCAGGGAGAACATGTAAACTCCGCACAGAAAGGTCCCGGCCGGCTGGCAGGTTAAACCACTGTTAAACTTTATTGATTACAATTTGTTTTTCAACTGAAAAAATTATTTACTAATCTTTATAAATCATTTGAAATTCTTATAATTTACATTTATAGTATTGTGTATTGTGTCACAGATGCTAAAACAAGGACAGCGAGATGGGCATATACACAATTTTATTTGTTTTGCTATATTTTGTTACTGAATACCAAATAATGAAATGATAAAGGTTTTATCACAGATCACCTCTCAGACATAAACACAAAAATCTGAAAGAATTCATTCGATTAAATTGAATAGAGTAAGATTTTCTACTTATTAAATATTGGGTTTGTGTGGCATTTAATTCCTTTTTGAATTAATTAAACTTGTTATTGACTAATAATCTCGTTTGCCAATTAAACAGGCAGTGCTCATTTCTGTTGTTTCAACATGACTCGGTTTGTCTGACATCATGTCGGCGAGGGCGATGAGGGTCAGTGTACGAGCATTAGTGTAAGTCCTTCGCAGAAGCAAATCAGTAAGGTTCCCTGAAATATTATAATCTTCATGTTGTGCCATACTAAGTTGTTCTGTTTTGTTACATCATATTTATTGTTCAGTTACTCAGGTTACGCCTCATAGGTGAGACAGACAAAGTGAACTTCAAGCTCTCAAAATAACAAAAATAATGGCGACAAATTAAAACAGCACACATACTGAGTTACAATACAATTTTAACTCATTATTGTTCAGCTTTATTATCTTAATCCTGCTGAAGAGGTGAATAAAAAATAAGTCCTCGAACCTAATCAAAATATTTCAGCCGTGAAAATGTTTCACTTCTAAGTTCATCAATTCACAAAGACTAAAGTAGTTCATCAGCGTGCTGATTAGCAGCTAGTCTCCACAATGTTGCACCTGTTTAAATTCAGCTGAAAGAACAATTCAACTGTGGGTCACAAGAGACGTCAGGCGCAGGTGTTGGAACACACAGAGTGAGAGTAAGCAGGCAACAGAAGGCAGCAATTACCAATATAGTTTTTGTTACCTTTGTGTATATGTGCACAGATTTTCTTTGCGGTGATCCCCATCGAATTTACACTACATAGGTACAACTGCTGAGTTTTGCAATGTGAAATAGGTAACATTGTGTTTCATATGCACTTAGGACCAAAATGAGAAAACGTACTTGTACATAGTTGTGTGCATTTGAATATGTAACAGCCAAATCAAAACATATATGAAAACGTTTGACGTTAGTGTTTATTTGATGGCAGTGCTGTTAAGCATATAACAGCTCTGTGTATTGTTTTAAGAACATGGTTTTGGGTGATTTTGCAAGAGATGTGTGGAATTGTGACAAAGTAGTTATTTTCAGTTTGTGTTCAGAGTTTTGCTGATTATGTTATTATTATTATAATAATAATAATAATAATAAAAAAGGTGTCTTTACAGGACACGAAGGAAACCTTAGGGTGTCCTTAGGATTTACAGAGAATTACATCACTATGTGTTAAAGGTTAGCAGAGTCTAAAATCTTCAGTGCCTTATACACACACACACACACACACACACACACACACACGCACACACACTGCTTTTCCACCAACTACTTCATAATCTGACGCCTTCATGAATTTGTTGCTGTCAAAACGTCATTAATGTTTAATAGGTCCCTCAAAATAGGCCCTTTATTAAATCATGAAGTTTAATGGACTGTAATAAAAGACAAATATTATGACTGCGGTGGCTGCAAACGTAATGTAAATGTAACTACATCTTCGGTTCGACTGATCCTGACACAGTGACACTGACAGGCGACGGAGTCCCATTTGCTGGCGACATCAGTTTAAACAAAGGAAAATACTCCCTGCAATACAGTGTATTTACTTTTTTTAATCAATAGTCTCATTCTCTGAAGCAAAAGCAGTGTCCTAAACACACTCATTTGAATCAAGCGATCACAACCACACACACACAGTCAGTAAAAATAACCACAGCAGTGGATCAGTGCAGAATAAAATGTTTCGTCCATGTGGATAATTTACAATTTGACAAAATGATAAAAATATGAATGATGTTGTAGTGGCCACAGAGAATGTGCAGAGACTGGGCTGCACACTTTGTCATGTTTTCCTCAAGTCTGAGGAAGGTTTTATATGTAAAGTATGCCCCATAAGTATGTTTATACTACATGTATCCTCCACTTTGTACTCTCACACTCTTCCCTCATTTCTGTCCATTGTTGGTATCAATGTTCCATTAACTGCATTCTGAATATTGGTATAATGATATGATTGGGACCACGTGTGAGCGATTTAGAGTTTTTGCATTTAAGACATGACATCTGTGCCGTGCTTAACTTGTGGTCTTGTGGTCCCCGTTACTCAAGTGAATCACTGCGCAAAACATGTTGTGAGACTGAGTTTAGAGGTTCAATGAGATGGTGAAATTGTGTCTAACTAGACAACAACCGTTATAGGAGCAGAAAAGCTGTCAATTTGTATTGTGTGATTGCGTCACGTCAGAAAACGTCGTCACCTTCATTTGTAAATCATGATCTATTGCAGGCAAACAATTTCTAATACATAGATTACATATGAAACACAACGATTCACTAAAACGTTTCCTGTATAGGGCTGATATCACTAATATATGAGGGAAGGAGGACAGAAGAGTACCACCCAGTCTCATCAGACCCTCTGCAGCCACCAGCTTCTTCAGTATTTTCTGTATAGTGCATGGATATTTTTGTTGTTGTTGTATTTGTAGAACTGCAAGACAGACACTTGGATTTTCATTCTTTTCTTTTTTCTTTTTGCCCAGAACATTTTGTTTTCGCTGTAGTGTATAATGAACGCAGTGGTGTCAGTATTTTTACCGGTTGTGTGTGTGATCAGATGAAACTGTTTAGTTGAGGACTTTTTTTTTTGAGTATTGTGTTTACAGCTGTAAAAAAAAAAAAAAAAGTGTTGAAGATTTCAAGAAATGCATCCCAGCAATTGACCTTTTTTGTGGGGTAACTGTTACACACTTACAGTGATATGAAAGTGACCACTTTCACAACTGTCTCGTGCAACATACTGTAATGTTTCCGGGATTTAGTGAATCTGATTGTATAATTATGCTGGTTGGGTTTATCAAAGAAATAATAATTCTATGAGGAATATAATACACATGAAACCCAAATTTATTGTAAGTTGTTTTTTTTGTTCTCCATTTAGGGAAGCAGTGTTGAGTAATTATTTCATACCGCGTGGATGAAATAATCGTTGTAATTCCGAGCACAGATAAAACGGTTTTGTGGTTATTGTTTGGTTTTGCCAGAGGAGTCTGACATTTTTGGAACATAGTTTGACAACTGGGCTTACATTTTTGAGAAAAGGGTGACAGCTTTAAAAAAAAAAAAAAGTGTCTTAGCAATTGAGAAACCCTGTAACAGCCTCTCCCCTTGGCTGTCACTCTGCTTGTGTTTCTTATACTTGACCTCTGTGCTGCTTGTGTGGCATCATGGCCACAGTGACAGGTAGGACGAGGGGAGGTCGGACAGGCAGGCTTGCACCACCTGTGGGTCCCACTGCCCTCATTAGTAAAACCAGAATGTCTCTCAGCATGGCTCCCCGGCTGGAGCTCCTCTGCCTATCCTCTGCCTCCCTGACAAACCAAAAGCTGATTGAAGCAGCCAGGTCTTCCTGTTGCTATAGTAATAGGCAACACTGGCTCACCCCCACTTGAAAACATGTTTTTTTGGCATCCCTGTAGCCGTGGGTTTTTCGCGGCCTCCCCCTCAGAGCTCTCGCACCCCCATTGTTTACACTCTTGCTATTTTTTGCAGACGCTGCAGTTTTTTATTATGCATGATGCGCTTCTTTAGTCACACATGAATTTGTAATCATAGCAGGTCATGGAGATCAGGAAAAGTTGCGCTGGGATGTGTGATGCCCCTGCAAGGACTTCATATTTAATCTGCTCCAAATGACCTCAAAGAAAATGACTTCCTCAGATCAGGACTGAAAGCGCAAACAACAGCACACAAGTTACAAATAAATAAATAATCATTTTAAATGTATTCCAAATGCATTTAAAAAATGAATATATTCATTTAAAAATGCAAATAAAATTTACATTCCAAGAACTAAAATCCAGATATTTTGCAAAATACCAAATTATGCTTGGTGTTGGTCTCACTCACTGTATACTGTACTGTATGTACCCTATATATTTGGTCCACACTATTTCATCAGTGAGTGCAATCCACAATGAATTCCTTAACTTGCAGGCGTTTTCTGCGTTGCGGCAAAACGATTGCCTGCTCTCTGTGCAGTATTGCCCTCCATCTGTCCGTTTGTACTGTATAACCATACAGGAGTCTTCTCCAGCAGTGCATCGTGGGATGGGAAGAGCCTCCTTCAAAGACACAGGCGGCCATGCACTCCTCTTACTATGGCACATTGGTATCAGTTACACCATAATTTCATCACCGGCAGCTCCCTGTGAATCCTGCTTACATTAACTTTTTACAGGGATTGGCAACACAGAGGCAGAGATGCATGGCAGCGCCAGCACTTGAACCCATTTAGATTTCCTATTCAATAGTTGGTCTCAATGTATTGTTATTTGTTGATGAAGTGTTGTATTTGTATGAGCAAATGGATGTGAATTGTGCAAAATCCCTGTAGTTACAGTGGGATTAAAGAGTGGGCCTGGCGAGGGGGGGATTAAAAAAACAAGAGGATGGGGAGACTTCAAAGTGGCAAAGTGTGCAGGGCTGTGTTTGAATGATGGCTGGCGTATTGTTTTGATAAGTGTTCCCTGAGGAGAACATGCGAGGCAGCGTGTCACTCTCTCCTCACATCTCCTCTGATAGGGAGCCAGGCACCGGGGAGTGTCAGAAATCCAGCTGTAATTACAGCACCAGTGCAAGCAGTGCTGCGGAGTGGCTTCTTCACACTTACACAGCAGCCGAAACACACGAGAGCCCCAATTAATTAATAACATGAACCTAAATTAGCATGTTAGACCCTGAGATGGTGATGATAACTCTAGCTCGCTGGGAGTGAGGAAGAATATCAAATGTGGACAATTTAATCCAGTTCCCATGATACGCACACATCTGCTTTCATCACGGTGATATTATCAGCTATTGTAGGAGCTTATTAGGAGACAAAACAATGTCAAATACACTGCAAATTTCCATATTTGTTTACTGTGAGTTTGAAATTGTAATTAATTTTTCACCACTTGTGCTTACAAATGCAAATTTACCAAAGCGGCATGAATAAACATGAGCAAATTAACCCATTACGTTGGCCATGAACACGTTTTAGATGACGAAATGTGGATTAATGTAGGTCTCACTGTGAACTTGGTTTTTAATATTACATCTCACCTTCTTTCACAGATTTGTACACGTGAAAACTGGATGTAAAATCTCAATGAAAATAAACAAAATGCATCAAACAGCACAAATCAAATTTAAGGCCTCTGGATTTTATTTTTTTCAAAATGTGGCATTTATCCTGATAATTTTATACTGTTCAAAAAAAGTAAAGCAATTTAAATGTTTTAAGGTAGCTAAACTGACATGTAGAGCAAAAAAAATTCTGATGTTAGAAAAATAAAAATTGCTATCTGTATAAAATATTTCTTTTCCTTTGCTTTTATTTTCTTCTAGCCTCAAAAACATTGCTCAAAGAAACAGAAAAATTATACTTCACAATCACGTGCAATCACACACACACAGTGTGTTCACATGGCTGACTCTATCTTATGAAGTATTTATTTTAGGGATGATTGTAGGAGTTGGCAGTGATATGCATGTTGCCCTAAACGGCGTGGATTTGAGCTGGAACATTTGAATTGGATTCCACATGAATGTGCGTTACAGAGAGTCGGGGGGGGGGGGTGTTTCGGTTTTCTTTTCTCAAGAAAAAAAGAAAACATTAAATGTAATTATAATCAGTACACACAAACACCTGTACTTTCTTCCCCATACATTTCCTGTCTTTATCTATGCTGTCACTTCCAAAATAAATGGCAAAAATAAAAAAAATCTTAAAGAGAAAAGTACAAGCTCTGACATCAAACCTGAAGTCGTGGCAGGAGCACAAATACAGTGTATTATATTATAAATCATTGGGGTAAGTGAGGTTTGGCCATCCACCAGTGTCTCTATGTTGCAAAGGAGAAAGCTGACGTGTGTCCCCAGCTTCAGTTTTCCGGCAGTATCGCACAAAGTGCACCGAGCAGACGAGGATGAGTTTACATCCAGAGAAACCCACATTACTAGATTACTGTTGTCTTTCTCAGGGTGTTCCACCGCAGTCTCTGTAACAATGCTGTGGTTGGGGGGAGAGTGTACCAAGCCGTCCCAGTAATTTCAAGTCATCGTGGTCTCATTACAGCAGGCTGTTGGTAATCCTCTGCCTTTGATCTGGGAGCTGAAGGGAGCTGTGTTTTACTGTAGTTCAAACAATGTTCTCGCTGCTCCCTTAGCACCTCCACCAGGAGCCCTGTGGTAGCTGAGGAACTGGGGGTTAGTTTTTTTGTTGTTTTTCTTTGTCTTTTTTCATAGGATGTAGGTGAGAGGTAATGCAAATGGAGGTTTACAGTCAATCTGAGGTTAACCAGAAGGTGGTTCAATCCACTGGGGGGGTCTGACATCGGGGTCAGACCGAACAAGTAAATTCAGGATTTTTTTATTCATGCTTCAAGGGATGAGTCAAGGCAGAAGCATACGCAAATAATGAGAGTGCACCGCATTTACACACATAAAGACAACAAGAGGACAAAGCATGCACAGCTCCACTTCTTCTCATCTGAGCAAGCGAAAGCCAAATGTTTACCTGTTAAAGACAGAGTCAGACAGCAGAGTTGCTTCACAAGGCTTAAACCAGCAGATACCTACATGTATGTCATCATCAGTGACAAAGCCACCAATCAGGAACAAGCAGTAAACAAGAACTGCAACAAGAAAAACATTGGGATGTTTCTGTGCTGCTGCTTCCAGTTTTATTCCAGCTGATACTTGCAGACAGTTCACACGCCTTTCCTGAAGATTCTGGGAAAGACAATATAGCATCAGTGTTTCTGAAAACAATCTGACAAGTGGTGTATTTAACATTATAGACTTTTTTTTGTGGCATTTCTTTTACCATTTTTCTGTGTGCTAGTGCAGTGACCTGTCTTTTTATAGCTTAAGATGTTCAGTCCAACATTATTATAGTTAACTAAAATTATGTAAGTGTGGGGAAAAAAGTGTGGGTAATCAGAAATATAAATAAAACTAGACTTTAGAATAAAACACAAACTAACTGATTTTAGTGTACTTACACAAATAACTAGAATGAAATACAAATGTAGAGAAAATGTCCTTAGTTTAGTCTTTGTAGATTCGGTAACAGTTGTTAACACAACCTGCCTAATGAGGCTTTGGTAAAGGTGATTACTGAGACTGAGGAGGTCAAAATGAACTGCCTTCAAAAAGTGTTGTGTTTGTATTGCAATATTTATTCTGATCTTCTTAAATATTTCATCTGACAAATACTCTCCCTATTATAATAATTTAAACAAGTCTGCTACTAACACTGAAATGAATAAAAACTAAAGTGAAACTAAACTGTTTCAAACAATAAAAAACAAACTGAAACCAGCAACTGAAACTTAGCTGAACTGAAAATAAAAACTCAAAACAAAGTACAAGGAAAAAATGATTTGAAAATAAAACAAAAATGATAACTTTGGTTCTGATCAAACATGGAGCCAAGTTTTGCAAACATGCATCAATTAGAGCCGTCGCATAGAGCTTTAATGGTGTGAACACAGCATTAAAGAAATGCATGGAGACAAGTGAACATGGTAACATGTATGACTGAAGTGACATACCCTTTCAGCTTTGTTCCCTACTGTCCTGTTTGTTGAGCGCACAGACAGCATAAATGGAGGATGTAGCTGCCGTGATGTCATCCATTAGTTTCTGAAGCCCCGTTTGGAAGCCTCAAGATGAACTTTTCACTGTTGCCGTTGTTGTTTCTAAAAAACAGATGTGACAAAAGGTGTGGGTCTGAAACTACCTGTTCATTGTCTAACAACTTGTCAATCACACATCATTAGATTTACAAATTAGACCATTTTTTATTCAGTATGACCAGGTGCGGGCCGGGGTTGAAATCCAGCCCAGGAGCTTGGCTTGGAGAGGCCGCGAGCGCTGCAGCGTGAGTGCTACTGTCATTAATTGGGTTAAAAAAAAATTCTGATTATTGGCCCGTTTGGCCTGGAAACGACCGGCCATTATGGGAACCTCCCGAACCTCCCAATGGCCACCACACCCCTGAGTATGACCCAAAACATTAAATTATCAATAGTGTATGCAGAGGTCAAGCCAAACATTTTCCCATAGATTTCTATAGGACTTCAAGTCTTTATGCAACCACAGCTATCAGCATTTGGAGACTTCAGCTAGAATGCAGCACTTCCACACTGGCTTCACTTTTCAGACACATAATCTATGCATTCACATCAACGGTTTAGCGCCAGCATACTCACACTCAAAACTAGTACTGCACTAGTAAGCTGTTTAGCATTAGTATGTTAGCATTTTGCATGCTGACATTGGCATTACATAAACATTAGCTTCCAAATGTTATCATGATTGGGGCAGTGTAATAGTGTTCACACTCTTTACAAAGAATGGTAACAATTGTTACATTCGTTTTCAAAGATTGTGTTAGCATTGCTGTAGTGCGCTCCAAACAAGCCCAAAGGAACATTTAGCCCTGGCTTACTCATAAACCCAACTGTAATCCAGTCAACACTGTTCACTGTAACTGCATGTGTGACAGTGCATGCAGTGCTGCCGCTGGGATGTTTTTAGACAATTTTGCAAGCCGCAGATATTCAAGCCTAAAAACTAATAAATGATATATTTCCTCCCAAAGTCCAACAACTAGCTGGAATCAAATAACGAGAGCAAAGTTCAACTTGCACAGAATTTATAGACTTTTTATGCAAATTTTTTTTGTGATTGTCCAGAGGAACACGCCATCATTGTGAGCAAGTTAGCATTACCGTTGTGGGCTTCATGGTTCCACAGTGACGTCTATTTGCACAGGTCTTGAGCTTTGGAAGAGCGAGAGAGAGAGAGTGGTTGTGGGAATTCAGGGTGACGATGTTATGTGTAGTTCAAATGTTGACTGGTGGGCTTGAAAAGAAGGGGGTTGGGGGGGGGGACAGCAGAGTTCATCAGAAAAAGAAGCATGAAAAAGATCAAAAAGCACACAAGAAAAGCGTCATTTGTGGCTGCGGTGGACAGTTTTCATTGTTTTTATCACTTCAATGCAGCTTTTTTTTCTCTATTATGATTTACATCTGTAACAGGGGCTAAGCTAAAGGACCATAAAAAGCACAAACATACAACATAAAATACATAAGTTAAAAATCCACCTCATGTGAGCAATATTTTTTACTCTAAGGGGCTAAATGAGACTTCAGCTGCTTATGAGGACATTTAGCCGACAGCAGGTCCTTCGTGGAGCTTACATTAAAGTCATGCAGCTGCAGTATGCTGTATATCATTTATTGTCTAATGTCAGAGTTTTCGTTCTTGTGATTGCATTTGCTTCAAAAAAATCTTAAAGTTTTAGAAAAGTGGATACAACTTCAAATAACATGAAACGAACTGAAATGTTGCAGATGTTACAAAATGACAATATCTAACAATACAAAGATCTGAGGTGGCGTTCTCCTTTAAATCCTAAGTAACACAAAGCACGCTAGATCTCAAAGGCAGTGTCCGGGTCTTCGGCACACCCGTGAGACTCCTGCAACAAACTATGATTTTGCTTAATAAACCTCTAGAAACTACACAGCCAAAAGAATTGAGGGCACTAAAGGCAGTCAGCTTTCTGTTATATCCACCACCTAAAGCTCAACTTATCCCTGCTCAAGCTTTGTACACATAGACACACACACACACAGTGGATTTTGTTATACCAATATGGGAATCATAAACTCTGATATGGCCTCACTGACAAAAATTCTCTGGGATTGTGTTCATCGCTGGCTCATGTAGCGCCGCTGTGGGTTTCTGTTTGTCCCTGATCTTCAACATTTTGGTAGAAGTGTGGATTCCAATAAAGGCTTGTTAAACAACAGATTTCATTCTCAGACTCAAGGGGGCCCTGCATGGCCCAAAGGCGTAAGCTGCTCCTTTGAACATCTAAATCCCCATGCAGCGTCTGACTTCCCTTTGTTATTCACTGGTGGACTGGTTTTTCCGTGTGCGCTATCGCTCTGGAAAGGCTCCAGTGGGCTGTGTAGAGGGAATTTTTAGCTGTAAAAGATCATCTCATTGAGATCATCAAGCCCCAGCTAATTGAAATTTTATATGATAACTTTGTAACAGCACAGCGTGAACATATTGTTTTAATAAAGAATTCATCAGCCAGAGACGGAGAGCGAGACATAATGAGCCCCTCCCTGGGTTGGAGATGAGAGACATGGAGGAAACAGTGTGCTCTCAGCCTGCATGTCTGCTGCCCTCTCCTGCCTGCTGCTGTGAACACACACACACACACACACACACACACACACACACACACACACACACACACACACCCACACACACACACACGCACGCAGAACTTGTTTAATTAGTAGAGCTGGATGCTCCGAGCCTGAGCAGCGTTTCTGTTG
>JAVDPK010002425.1:42300-64321 GCA_034780415.1 Cichlasoma orientale
CACACACACACACACACACACACACACACACACACACACACACACACACACACACACACACACACACACACAGTGCCTGTGACTCTACAGCTTCTCCTGTCTCAGGAACCTGTTTTTTGTCTGCCTCTCTAATGTGAACTGATCCTAATTTAACACCATAATGGGATGTGGCTAGCTCAGCCAGGCCTACCTTTCAGTGTCTCTTTCACAACTTGGAGCAGGAACCTCTGGAGACTCAGTCCCAGCCTGTGCTTTTAAAACAAACTCACCGGCAATGAGTCACCTAACAGATCACAAATCTTAGCAGGTAAAACAGTTAAACGCTGATAAATAAAATCCTTCAGGGTAAATTGATTTTCTTTCTTCAGAGGTTTTCTAATATGATTTTTTTTTACAGCACATTATGGACCCTTTTCAGTGTTCTGGCTTACAGTGAATTCTGTTCTGTTCGTATACGTCTCAGCGTGTGTGCACGCTCTCCTTGCTGGAGCCCGCAGCAAAAATCGATTGGAATACCATCTCACAGTTTAATGGGTGCTTGTTGTTTTTTCTGTCATATTTCTGTGGATGCTCATATTAAACTGTGTGAAATGATGAGGTTAGTGTATGTACAGCTAATTGCTGTGAGCCAGAAGCTCAGGCTTAATTGCATGTTCACACAGAAAGCTCATTTCACCTCACGTTATTCCCACGAGTCTGATGGCTGAGAACTTACCGAGGAGTCGTCCAGTTCCGCTCACTGCAGCTGCTGAGCTTTCGCAATCATAGTCGTGTTAAGTTTAAGTTTTTGCTGAGGTTTTTTTTCCTGCTTTATACAATGTTTGTACAATGTTAGAGAGGGGATATCCTTATATGGTCATGTCAGTCACACAGCTCTGACTTGTCTCAGATAAATATGAAAACTCGGTTTACAAAGAACTTAATTCCACAACAGATTTATATGAACTTAATTATTTTATTTATTTTTTTTTAAATGTGACATTTCAAAATAAAGCTCTGAGGTTGCGCTCTGCGTGCTCCTGTGAGGTGAGTCGATGCTGCAGTCAAGGCTGCGGGTGCATCTGGTAGAGAGACGCAGAGACCCCAGAACAGAAAACCGTGAAGTAAAATGTGTTTTCTGAGCAGCGCCGTGTTGTCATGTTTCCAACAGGGAGGAGTGAGTGACGACGTGTCCCTGACTGCCTACATCATCGCTGCTATGCTGGAGCTCGACGCCAACGCTACGGTAATTCTCACTTTGCTCTCCTCCTCATTTTGAAAACTAACGGCGCGCTTTGAGGGCTCAGAAAAGCATCATCGAAGTACCAGTCCATGTACCATTTAAATATTTAAAGTAGTACTGCCTATAACATTATACAGTTGGGGAAATTATTTGATCCCCATGCTGAAAAACCCACCCATGACCCATCGTCAGTGTTCTGGCTGAGTGAAGGAGGTTTTCATCCAAGACTTTACGGTACGTGGTGCTGTCTGTTGGCCCCTCAATGCGGGGAAGTCGTCCTGTCCAGGAAAACCTGCCTAAAGCATAATGTTTCCACCTCCGTGATGTTCTTTGGGCCATACTGAGCATTTCTCTTCCTCCAAACATGGTGGGGTTGGAGTGGTGTTCTGTTATTGGACTTCTGTGCAAATCCTAGTTTGTCCATAACGAACACCATGTTTGAGGATAAGGATGTCCATAACTGCATGTGGCACCGGGACACCATAGATCACAGGTCAAAGATTGCATCATCAGATCTGCAGCCTTATGTTCTGGATACTCGGGTGAAGAGAGGAGCTGAGCTTCAACTGAACACCACCTGGTGGTGAGATGGCAGGCAAGGATGCTGGACAGACCTGGTGCACCTAAACATATAGTGAAGGTGCGCTGGGCATGCCTGGCAGAGGCCTTAGTCTGTGAATCAACTTCCACCACTGCCAGAACTTCAACAGCATTCTGAGGGAGGCTGAGGACATTGAGTCCAAATGGACCATGTTCTTCACCTCCATTGTTGAGGCTGCTGCATGCAGCTGCGACTGCAAGGCGGTTGGCGCCTGTCATGGTGGTAATCCCTGAACTAGAGGTTAAGGGCGCTATCACGCTGAAGGACCCCTGTCGGGCTTGGTTAGCCCATGGGACTCAGGAGGCCGCTGATGGATACTGGCAGGCCAAGCAGAACACGGCTCAGGCGGGGGCTGAAGCAAAACCTCAGGTGGAGTTGTGGTGAGGAGTTTGGAGAGGCCATAGGAAAAGACTTTCGGACTGTCTCGAAGCAATTCTGGCATCAGGTGACTTAGGGGGGGAAAGCCCTGCTCTACTCACATGGTGTACAGGGCTGGTGGGCTGCTGCTGACTCAGGATATAGTCGGGCAGTCGGTCTGTAGAGGAAGCAGAGTCTGTGGATTAGAGGGATGGCTCGCCCATATCTGGGGGTGAGGTAGTGAGGGGGGGGGCCTATTCAGTCTACATGGGTTTTGTGGATCTGGAGAAAGTATTCAACCACATTCCTGTGGGGGGTGCTCTGAGGTGTCTGGCCCATGGTTACGAGCCATTCAGTTCCTGTACAACTGCAGTGAGAGCTTGTCTGCATTGCTGTCAGGGCTCCACCAGGGCTGCCCTTTGTGATCAGGTGGTGGCCTCCAGCTCACACTGGAGTGGTCCGCAGCTGAGTGTGAAGCAGCGAGTATGAGAATTAACACCTCCAAGTCTGAGGCCATGGTCCTCAGCTGGAAAAGGATGGAGTGCATACTCTGGGTCAGGCATAAGTTGCTTCCCCAAGCCAAGGTGTCTCCAAGTATCCCGATGTCTTGATCACGAATGAGGGAAGAGGGGAGCAGGTGGCAGACTGATTGGGGCTGTCAATCATCGCCCGCTGGTCTATTATGGTGAAGAGAGAACTGAGCATAAAAGTGAAGAAATGTACAAGTCTACATCCATACCCTCACCTATTCTCACAAGCTTTGGGTAGTGACTGAAAGGAGCTTCCTCTGAAGGGTGGCTCCCAGATATGGATGGATGGATGGATGGATGGATGGATGGATGGATGGATGGATGGATGGATGGATGGATACTGTATCAGTAGTGACATTCTGCTCTCTTCCTGTACTCAGTCCCATACTTGTGCTTGTGTCTGCTTTCTGACAGGAGCCCGTGGTGCAGAAGGGCCTGACCTGTCTGCAGGCTGCAGTGGCTGGCCAGCTTGATAATCTGTACACCACTGCCCTGGTGTCCTACACTTTCACTCTGGCTGGAGATGAGGAGACGAGGAGCCAGCTCATCACCCTTCTTCACGAGAAATCCCACATGCAGGGTAAGATGGTGTTTTCCACTTCAGGTTTTAGCTGTTTTCAGCGGGGATGCAGTGATCCAACTTCTTTGTGTTCCAATATGATCCCTTGGCTTTGGCTATCTGCCCATGTCAAGTACTGATACAAAGCCAGTGTTGTACTCCTCGCTCTGAAGAAGTCTTTCGCGTGTAAGGCAACATCGTTGTTCTCTTAACATAGTAAATTTAGTTTCTTGGGTGTGTCTGTCTGAAGCCAACAGAGGAAGCAGCGCCATCGTCAGAGCTCATCTCATTTGACCACAGTTTGCAGTTAAGTCTAAAACTTACAAGCATACGAAGAAAAACCGTGCGCAACATTAGCTCTTACAGCGGGACTCTTCACCATCTGAAGGGACGTGTTTACTATGAGCGCAACCTCTCAGCTTCCTTTCATTTTGAAACACGACCTGGAGACAATACAAACACCTCCAGCCTTTATAAATAATAAAAATATTATTTTATGTCCCTTTAGCCCCTGTGACAGTGCTACTGTAGGTACATTTAGGCGTCATCGACATAATCACGTTAGATGTTATTGGTTTGTAAACTGCAACCGAAGGGAAACAAATAGAAGAGGACCAGGAAGTCGGGGAGTCCAGTGAAGAATGTTGGTAAGCTTGTGTTTAAAACGACCCGTTTCTGTCCTGGAGAAATGAGCCGAGCCGCCTCATCACGTCATCACGTTGCCAGAGAGTCTAATTCTGGCACTTCATTGTGTACTGCTGATGTGTTTTGGTCATCTAAACCTGAGTGGTGTTCTGGCTCCGTGTCTTTGCCTGAATGACTGTTTGTTTGTTTCTTTACACTATTGATGTGTTTTTAATCGTTCTTCTATTCAGGCACAATATTATAAAAATTCTGAAAAAATGCAAAAAAAAAAAAACAGCCTCAGTACCACTCGGTCCTGTTTGGATATCAGCACACTGTAGTCCACAACTGAACTAACTAAAGTGTACAAAGGTGGTCGTTGCTGATAATGAATGACTTTGCTGTGCTGGCTGGCAGGAGACACCCGTCACTGGAAGAGAGCAGGTGCTTCTGGGAAAGGTCTGGACTCTCTGGAGGTGGAGATGACTTCCTACGTGCTGCTGGCTCTGCTCTCCGGTCCGTCCATACCCGGCTTTGGCTTAGATTACGCCGCTGGCATCGTCCACTGGCTCACTCAGCAGCAGAACCCTTACGGTGGTTTCGCTTCCACACAGGTCAGATAGACCGCATGCACGTTTATAGGAGGACGACCTCTGAATCAGTCCTAATGACACTTTTAACCCCTCTGTGCTCCTCAGGACACGGTAGTGGCCCTTCAAGCGCTGGCTAAGTATGGCGCTGCCACCTACAGTTCAGAGGGCAGCACTACAGTGACAGTGACGTCTTTAGGAGGCCTGAACAAAGAGTTCACCGTAAATCAGGACAACAGGCTGCTGTACCAGGAGGAGAAGCTGAGCGAGGTCCCAGGAGAGTACACAATCAGAGCCCAGGGACAAAACTGTGTACTGACACAGGTACTGAGTGATCCACAGAGAAGTATTTTGTGTTTACAGTACCTGCCCAACATTTAGACACACTCACCCATTCATATGAATGTGTGTCCAAACTTTTGACTGCTACTGTTTGTTCAAGACAGCATGTCTTTGTTAGATGGTGTTACACATGAAGACGTACTCGTGGTATTCAGTGATAGCAAACAAAATGGGGTGCCATCAGTGTGAAGTGGTACTCGTCCACTCAAGCTGAGCTAAAATTGGAGAAGTCTCAAAACAAATGGGTAAATCAATAAGAAGATCATTTGCAGAGTCAGTGCCGTTCCAAGCAGAGGCGAGACGTGGGGCTGAGGTCTGCACTGGTGGTTGGTGGAGCAGATGGAGACTGAACATGCAGGGTTAGGTGGATGAGGAGGGTAGCATGAATGAAAGGAAGAATGACCGTGAGCTTTAAAGAAGGGGGAACACAGACTGATCGGTAAAAGCAACATATTAATAACTGGCGAGCTGTGATTGTGACATTTCAAACATCCGACCCTGACGCTACTGACCGGCTCAGGGTCTGCGGTGCTGCTGAGTTTGTGGCCTGACTTTGCTGTGTCTCTGCAGATCTCCATGCATTACAACATCCCCCCTCCTGCAGACTTCTCTGCTTTCAACATCTCCACTATGACCATGGCTAAATGTAACACCAGCAGGCCGCAGCTCATCCTTTTTGTGCACGTCAGGTACTCGACACGTCTGTGTGTGTTTGCCAACATGATTACCCAGAGCACACATTGTGACTTAGATGTTTAGTTGACTTCAGTGCAACTGTATTTAAATCTTGAGACACTGAAAGCACACGAGGATCACAGGACTGTGTGTGAGTGTTGCTTTTTTTTTTACTGTTACAGGTACCAGGGCAGGAGAGAGGAGACCAACATGGTCATCATCAACATCAAGCTCCTGTCTGGATACATCCTAGATAAGAGCTCCCTCACACTGGTCAGTCGACCTGCTGCAAGCCCCGAGCACCGTCAGTCCTGCCACATAGTGTTTGTCCTAAAGACTAACTGTGTATGATTTGCTGTGCTAGCTGCAGTACGACCACTCAGTGAAGCGCGTGGATGTGGAAGAAGGATTCATCAACATCTACTTAGACGGGGTAGGAAGCACTGCAGCTCTGTTTGCATGAAACGTGTGCGCGTCTTCCAGGTCTCACCGTGAAGTTGATGCAGAAGTGACTCAAACCTGCATTCTCTCAAATGACCAGCAGGGGCAACTCCTCTCGTTGCATAAAGAAGAAAAAAATCTGGGAGAAAATAATCCTACTGCTTCTTTAATCAAAGCCTCCAGTATGATGATGGGTTCATTCACTTGTTTCAGATCCTTTTTGAATGCAACATGTTAATTTGTGCAAGTTATGTTATTAGCATGTTAAAAAGAGAGCAGCATGTGTTGTAGGGCGGGCCTGCCTCGTAATTCTCAGTCAGACCAACCATATCTTTCCGTCTGGGAAGCTGGAAGCTGACTGCAGTTTTCCTCGTAAACATCCATTGAATCCTGGTTGCAAATATTTAATTTACTTTAACATAAAGTCACTGAAATACACAGAAACAATTCAACGTTTCTGAAATGGAACTATTTGCTTTTCAAAGTCTCTTTGTGGCAAATGATGCTAAAGGGTGTCAATGTTGTTTGCAGCTGAAGAAGAATGAGATGCAGATTTACAGTGTGACACTAGAAGAGGATCAGCCCGTCAGGAACCTGAAACCAGCTGTAGTTAAAGTCTACGATTACTACCAGACAAGTAAGAACCTCATATTTTATGTCCCCCCCCCCCACCTTAAATAAAAGGGACGTGTTGTGACCACGCCAGCTGCACAGCCTCGATGCTGCTGCAGCTGCTTCTTTAAACATCACGTGCTGCTCGTTCTGTTCAGTGCTGAAATGATTTGTTCACGTTTCAGGTGATGAGGCGGTCACTGACTACACATCCTACTGTGCAGAGAGTACGTAACAGTTCATCCTTCATTCGCTGCATCTTAAAGTCGTGTCTGTCTGACAGTGTTTTGTGCAGATCACGAGTAGATTTATGGTTAAAGTTAGGGGCGTGGCTGCTTTGATTGACAGGCAGTTGTAGCCCATTATTGTCTGCTGGGCCTCGCGTGATTAAATTCACCAAACTGGAGCGCTGTGCTGGTGGATGACATAACATCTGCTATAATTTATGTACAGTCTAAAAGTCAGTGGAGTACCTGATATGACCATTTATTATAATAAATATATGAACTAAGCCCAACACTCTTTCACATTAAAGTGGTTTGGAGCTGCTCCAGTGTTCAGCCTGATTTATTTTTTTGCCTAATGTGACTAACTGAGAAGTGTTGACATATGAAGGAATGATTATTATTAATTTCAATACAAAGTGTAAATGTTTGAGTGGTTTCCATGTAACTGTGTTTCCTCTGCAGGTGACAGCATCAACGAGCTGTAGAAGTCCTTCCTGCAGAGCTACGATGGGACAGAATCAAAGAAACAGCTTTTTAAAATTTTTCTTAGACCATTTCTTCCATCTTTTTAGGCTTGTATTAAGAGTGAATCCCACTTTGTGTGTTTTTAGAATGAAGCTTTGAAGCTTTTCTTTTTCGGTGTCAGGGCTGCTTTTGTCCTTCCAGTGGTTGTGTAACAGGCCCGTAATCAGTCAGCATTAGGATCCGTACAGCGGTTATTGGTGTCTCTCAACACTGGAACCTGCAGCTTAGAGCCCGCTGAAATGAAGGAAAGCGGCCGATCTGTGATAGTCCTTTAATAGATCTGACACAAATCCATACATGAAGATGACACGATACATACAGGGTACCAATAACACAGTGTGGTCTGAGTAATAAGTGTGTGTGTGTGTGTGTGTGACAGGAACTACTTTCTAGGAAAAACAAGCAAAAAAATAGTCTGAGTGTGAGGTGATTTATTTTGATTGTGTGCAGTTATGTGTGTTTTCTGTTGTACCGGGGGGAGGGGAGCCCCGGGGGGGGGAAGGTAGACTGATACATCACTACCATACAATTTGAAATGTAACTGACAATAAAATTTCTAAAATAAGTAAAAATTGTACTTCTTTTCATACAATACTGTTTGATTTCAATGTTTTTCATTCAGGCATCCTCTTTACACAATATCTACTTTCAACACAGATAACAGTGATGCGTGCACCACCTACCATCTACAGACATCATTTAACAGCCTTGCCAGTGTTGAATAGTTTGGTTTGCACATGCTCACTGTGCAGGGGAAGTAAAGGCAAGTGGGCAGTGGGGGCAATATATTAAGGTCTTTTCACTAGTCTTATAACAAGTAAACATATCACTATCTCAGGCACAACCATAAATTATCACCACTGTACCCACACATGAAACCAAACAGCAGCTCCACATGCTCCCTCAGTCACAGTTAGTCCTCGGCTCCCGCGAAACGACCAAAAACTGCACCGGAAATCTGCTGATCCCGAACGGTTCCATGGCTTCACCATGAGACGCTCCATTAAAGCTGAAGGTACAAGCTCTATTTATCCATCCTCATGCAGGCAACAGGCCGTGGGTCACAGTAGGGATGCAAAGCAGGGAGGACTTCAGGTGATCGAGCGCCGATTTAAAAAGACCGAGCAGGTTTTATTTGAAGACAAAACTGTTGATGTAACAAATCAGCCCATGCTGTTTGATGCACGGTAAGCCATAACTGCTCCCTTGCAGGGTGAGCAGGGATAATGTTTGAGTACCTGATTAAATATGAAAGAAGAAATCAAATTGCAATGGCCAAAAACAACGATTTTTAGTCCAGAATATGGGTCAAGAGAACTAAATATTACCCATAATGCAGTAGTGAGTATTTAAAGAGAAAGCAGCACTCATGCAGTAGGGCCCTTTTTAGAACTGTATTATTAATTCATTCAGCATAGCATTTAAATTTATTTTCTGCTGGGCATCTTCCTCCATAAAAATATACCATTTATTAAAAAATTTCATCATTTATTAGCTGATTTCAAAGGAAAACAAATTTGTTAATTTGTAATTAAAGCTGCAGTCTGCTACATTTAGCTCATAGAGTATATGAGAAAACAGAGTACAAACAGCATAAGTACTTCAGCACAGTATATGAGTAAATGTACTTAGTTACATTCACAACACTGCCATACTGCAACTCACGTTTTTTAAAAATTAAACTGCTTCCTGTTTGGATGCTTTGTCTTTGTTGTTCTTAGTCTTTCTGCGCCCCTCGAGCTGACAGATGCGGCCCCTCCCTGATCTTGGATCTGCTGGAGGTCTCTTCCTGTTAAAAGGGAGATTTTTCCTCTACTGTCACCAAGTGCTGGTTGTAAAGGGATCTGTTGGGGATCTCTCTCCTATAGTGTAACAAAATAAAGCGCCTTCAGATGGCTGTTAAGTGGTGCTAAGTCAAAATGAATATAATTGCATTAACCTGACAAAAACTAAAAATGAATGGGATTAATATTTTGCCCATCAGTGTCCTAGCTGATCCCCACTGTGCTCAGGGCCTCTGGTGCGTCTGCCTGCAATGTTGCTGCAGGCAGACGTAGAAAACGTCATGCAAACCCGTCCACAGACCACATCACAGCTCAGAAAAGTAGATGCATTCATACAACTGGAGCCTCACAGCGAGGCTGTGTTCTACACACAGACACGGCAACAACAACAATAACAACATAGTCAAGGCACAGTTCTGAATTGCATTAGTCCGTAGTGTTGTGTGGTCCTGCGTTGGTGCGGTCACTGTAGTGCCTTCTGATGGTGGGTGCTTAGGCTGGCAGTGGTGACGGCTGCTTCCCAGCTGTGCAGTCATATCATCAAGTTAGCTGAAGGCTACTTGGCAAACCGAAGATTGTCCAGTTTGTGTACGCACATAAAAAGGTGCCATTTGCACCTCAAGTTGGCAACATGACGGCTTAATACAGACACAGTGAGAGATTCCTGCTCAACATATTCACAAGTGCACTGAGAATGTGGCAGCTTTGGTGAGACCAACATTGTGTTTTCTAGCAGTCAACCTCTGAGAATTGAGAGTCCGGCAATTAATGTGACGGACTGGCCGCCGCTTCACTATTGATTATTTACGGAGGTGGAGATGATTTCAGTGGGTGATGAGGCGAGTTTGTCGAGCCTGGCTTAAACACAGCACATGGAAAACATTCTGCTAAACAGGGAAGGTCCAGTTTCAAAGCTGTCAAAGAACTGATGAGGTTTATTTATCAACACACTTTCATTTTTGGGAAAATGCTGAAATATTAACGCTTTCTTAAAGAGGAAATAAAATCTCTTATTCATCATCAGCTGGTCAACTTCGCAGCCCCTCAGTTCAACCCGTCAGTCATTTTAGTGCTCGTCTTTTAAGACCCCCCTCCCTAAAAGTCCACTATCATTCACTGGACAACTTCAGGAAGCCTACCAAGGGGCAGCATCCATAGGCTTGTTGAGCCTAAAGCAGTAGACTGATTAAAGACATTTGTGAAGAGCTGAACACGTATACATCCAAATGTGTAAATGATCCTGAAAATAAAGAAAATCAGGTCCTCTTAAGAGTAAAATATGAGGAGTGATAGCTTAGACCAGCAGAACGACTGGAAGCAAAGGTAAAGGGCTAGTTGATGTCTGTTCAAAGGTAAACAGCTATCAAGCAGGAGGTTTCCCCATTTTTAGTCTGCTAAGAAAGCTAGCTAGCTTAATACAGAACAGCTAGAAGCAAGAGAATAAAGCAAAGCACATGGCTCGCTTACATAAAGAGGGAAAGCCACGGACTGGATCAAGAGCTACACTAAAACCACAACTGGTTTTTACACACCTCATACTGAGCTGTCTTCTGGCTTTAGCTAAATACATCGTGTGCATGTGGGTCGTTTTAGAACTCTCAGCAGATCTTGATAGCTGTGAAGCTGAAAGTACTGTAAAGTACTGTTCTAAAGTACTGTAAAGTCATGGTTTTAAAAGTAAGTGAAATGCACCAAGTACTGCACAAAACCTCATCAGTGAGCAGCTTCAATGCTGATACCTTCCCAGCCCTACATTGGTCAAACCTTTGTGAGTGAACTCCTGAGTGTTGTGGGTCAAAGTCTAACAAAATAACTTCCAGTTACTTTGGTAAGCCTGTGTGTCGATATGAACAGGGTGGAGCTGTGGGTGGGGCTGTGGGTGGAGCTGTGGGTGGGGCTGTGGGTGGGGCTGTGGGTGGAGCTGTGGAGACTGATTGGTTTAGTGTTAGTCTTCAGTTTGAGCAGCAGTCAGGTGACTTTGAGGACATTGAGGATGCGGACCTCCACTGTGATTCACTGTTACACACAGACGTGCTCAGATCCTCCTGCTGACTCACTGATTACAGTATTTCTCAGATTTATACATTGTAAATAAGATTTTTTTTTCTCAAATATTTCTAAAGTGATTACAGGCTTCGATTGAACTACTCCTGTCTAACAAAGTCATGATGGAACACTCAAAGAAAAACATTGGCATCTTGTCATTTGGCAATTTTCTCTACAAGTAAAAAAAAAAGAAATAAAAGGAACAAATAATACAAAAGGTTCAACAAACAGTTAACTACAAGATCTCCATTTGGCAATATAGAAAGGCTTTGTAATAAAGTCTTTGACAGGTTTACATTTGGTTTATATACAGAAGTGTGTGTAAGTGTGTGTGTCCTCCCTTTTTAAATCCAAACAGAAACACATAGAAAATGTGAAGGTGGAAACATCGACATGGTGAAATCAAAGACGTTAGACTAAAAACAACAAGAAGGCGATAAGTCCGGAGGACTGGAAACAGGAAGAGCCTGCGAGTCTGTGATGGAGAGTCCCTGCCGAAGCTACCTGCTCGTCATCCTCTCAGTTCAGGAACTGCGTGTAGCCCTCTGCCCCCGTCACGATCACGTCCATCCAGATCCTCATGGCCTCAGCTGAGGGGGCCACCATGTAATAGAGGCGGTCGTGTGTCTTGACGCAGAAAGTCAGGGAGGGGTTGGGGCTCTGGAGGGCAGCAGGACAAAAAGAAGAGTCAGCTGTATGATTTCAACTCAAGTGAGTCATTGGATACAAGGTCAACTTTAGCCTCTCACCAACTGCAGTGCACATTCTTACTGCAATGATCACGGCTACCTTCACTGCATGAGGTGACATGAGGGTCAATCTAACAGACTGTCTAAAGCACACAGGCCTGGATTATTGTTTAGCAGCTGCTGAGTCCGTATCCAGTTGACACAGAGCTAACCATCAGTTCTGCCATCAGTTCCAACTCCAGTCTGAAGTCCAGCATGATCAGTGAGTCTCTGAAGGCACCTTCACCACCAATGGAACCGATGACAAAGATGTTGCTTAAAAGTTGTAGCGTAACTGCCCAAAGCTTTAGAACAACTGTATGTTTTTCTTCTCACAGATCTCAACCAGGATTTTAATCAGATCATTTGTACTTCACTCCTGTTTCAAAAAAGGAAAGAACAAAACAACAATGCAAGTCTCATACCATGTGACAGCCAGGAATCAGAAAGCTAGAGAACAAAAGAAATTGCATATTTTATCTTCCGTAGCTTAACTGCAGATTTTTCGCTGTGTGAAGCAAACAGCGGTGGATGGAGCAGCTACAAAGTTCTCTTTACATTAACGCTTGCTGATCAGGTGCTTGATGAAGGGCTGATGTGGGTGAAACGCTCCGCTTCCATGGAAACACCAGAGCGCTGCAGAGTTTAAACGAAGCACTGAAGCAACACATTTGTGTTGACGATTTTTTTTTTTTTTTTAAATAATTGAATCATTCGAGATACTTGAGGTATTGTTGCAGCCCTAGCTTACATCATCAACTCATCTAGATCGTTTCTGGAGAAAAGCTAACTAGAGGTCAGTCAGGATCACTTAAGTCAAAAGATGTGGTTCTGGGCATTAGGGTGTATGCCACATGCCTGTGGTGCTGGCAGCCCAGGTTTGTGTCCGACCTGTAGCCCTTTCCTGAGTGTCTTCCCCTATATCTCTTCTCACTGTGCAATATCTAATAAAAGGCAAAAAGGCCAAAAAAAAATATATATATATTTATTACAAAAAAAAAAAAAATTAAAAAAAAAAAAATTATAATTAGAGCCATCACTCTGTTCGGGGACCTCCCTGGTAGAGCACTGCAGCCACTGTCTGTGCTTTTCCTGAAAGCTTTTTTGATTTTTGACCCCACCCCCACATTTCTTGCTCTTCATGATGAACTCCGCTGTCACTCCCTTTCCTGTACAAGCTAACAAGCTTTAGTAGCCAAGCTTTTGTAGCGAAGCTGGCAGTAAGACACTCCCCGAGGACTGAACAGAGCAGGCATCAATGACAACAGATTACATCCGACACAGTGTGGAGGAGGGGGGTTGCAGAGCAGCTTGCAGATGCACAGCATCTGTGGGCAGGCTTAAGCTAAAACAGTCAGTCACTGTAGACTAAGCCTGTAACATGCAAAAAAACAAACAAAAGAAAACAGTTTGATATGGTAAATTAAGCTTAACACAATACTATTAAAAATCCAATATTCCAATATATCAGCTGATTTATTTTTTCTTCCAGAAACGCAAAACATTAAAAAAAATTTCCATAATATTTAGAAAAGAATAGAATAGAATGCCTTTATTGTCATTATACAGGATGTACAATGAGATTGTGTAGTCATGTGTAGTCATTACCTCGCCCACCTATAGGTGGAGAGGTTATGTTTTTGGTTGTGTCCGTCTGTCATTCTGCAGGATAACTCGGAAAATTAAGAATGCATTTCGATGAAAATTTTTGGAGTTGTTGGGGATGGTAGAAGGAACAATTGATTGAATTTTGGTGGTGATCCGGCTCACCTTCTGGATCCATGATTTTGTAAAAGGATTCTTTACCGGGCGAGGTATCCACTCTAATGAGTGCCCTCCTACTTTATTTACTATTTATCTACTCGTTCCAATTCCAGCCCGACTCTGCTCAGATCAGCCAATTGTGTTGTGGAGTTCGAAGCACGTGTTGTAAACAGGGAAGTTACAGAGTGCCCTCTGGTGGACAAACTATGCAACATCAACACTCATAACATGGTTGAAGTGCGTTCATCTCGTCTCTTTAGTTTAAATTTCTTTTATTGTTTATTATAAGGGCTGATTCTGCTAGATCAGCAGATTGATAAATCAGTCAGGCTCTAGCCAAATGCCCATGTTGTGTTTTTGTGCTGCTCCCAATAGATCAAAACTCTTAAATTCACTACACATAAAACATAGATGCAGCTTCAGGAACCTTTTGTTATATACTGAAACTAAAAAATAATGTAGGAGAACAAGATGCCTTTATTATTATTACTTTTTCCCCCAAATAATTGGTTAAGGAGTCCTTGATGAAAGCCTTGCAGGTATCTTTTTTTGTATTAAATGTTAATTTCAAGGCTACTATTAAATTCAGAAGAAGGCGCACGTTCTTCTTGTGAAACTGTTGCCTTCAGAGGATCAGCCAATCAGCTTATTGTAAATATATTTGATCCTAACATCAGCTCCCCTTCACAAACTTCGTTCTGCTGCCGCTAAATGCAGCAGACTTTAAAGTTTTCCCCTCTGTAACGTGACATTGGAAGTGACAAGTAAAATCAAAGTTCCAGACTTGATCAGAGCCACACAGTTAGTCAGAGCGTGGTGTACTGCGACAGGCCGTCAAACACACACACACAGAAGATGAGGCGGTAGCAGCGAGAGCTCAGCTTTATGTCGGAGATAAATAAAGTGACAAGATGTGTAGGGCTCAAGTCGAGCAGCAAGAACAGAAACATGACCGGAAAGTACACCTACGGCTCCATCAAGTATCAAACATAATGGGGTTCTCAGCTGAAGTTTGAATATAAAGAAACGAGGAATCAAATCATGTTGAAGCTTTAAAAAGACTCGACATGACGTAAAATGTCCTGCTCGGCCTGCCTCGTGTAAAAGTAACAGTTCTTAACAAATACAGTGTGGATATATTCTGTGAAGCATGTGAAGAAGGAAGCACTTGTTTTCTAACCACTCCACTGGTCTGTACTGGGATCACTGGGACTGACAGGAGGGAAGAATTAGCAATTCAAGTTAGAAAGTGACAGAGTGGCACCCTGTGCTTCCTGAGGCTTTCAGCACAATACAAACTGCACACCCCTCTGTTCTCTGCACCACAAGTGCACATGCTGGGGGTTGGCTGAGGTTAGGCGGGCGGGCAGAAAGCGAGGATACATACGCTGGTTATGTTCAAGTTGAAAAATCCCTTCTGTGACAGAAGCAGCAGCAGCAGCAGGAGGAGGAGGAGGAGGAGGAGGAGGTGGCCAGAGCACAAGTACAGGCAGAGAGAGATGAAAGAAGATAAAAAGAAGGAGAGTAAAAGAAAAAAAATGAATGAGAGGAAAGGATTCATTCACAGCATACCTTTGTGGCACTGCGCAGGTGATCGTAATAGACCTCTTCTATAGCCTGGAAGTAGATCACTCCCTTCAGCTTGGTCTCATGTTTGTCTGTAGGGAGGGACAGAAACATGGGTTTGGTCAGAAACTCAAAATGTTTGGACTCTTCTTGGCTGGAAAAGCCGAGGCACAGCGCTTCTCTGTCACATGGAACCAGGACGGGAAAAACACGAGACACTCAAAAAACAAAAAAAAGGGATCAAACTTTGACCAATGTACAATTAGTAATGATGGATGGAAAAAGACAAGCGCAGCACTTTTCCCTCCACCTCTGTTTTTTAAGCCAGTGGTGCTCTCATTGTATTTTCACACTTGACTGCATTCTTACGCTACTCTGGTACATCATTGCAGTTTGTTTCATCAGCCACTGCAGAACTGCAGTCAGGAACCGGTGGGGAACTCAACAGCCCCTCTCTACCTCCAGGCACAAACACTCCACAAGCCAACTTAAAGAGTAGTAGGTAGAGACGCCGTGTTTCATTTCGAGGAACAACGCTTTGCTTTTAATACGCAGCTATTATCTGCTAATGACCTCTTTAGCATTCAAACAGCCCTGCGTTTGCATCTCATCTGGCTGCATCCAAACTACCTCAAGACTCAGCGAGGCTGATTAACGTGAATTAGCGGCGCTCGTGACTTCTGCTCGTCACCTCTAGTTACTCGCTGCTCAAGGTCAAGAGAGGAGGGCGAGAGATGCATCTCAATCACCTCCTCAGAGAGCGCAGCGCTGAGTGCATGTTAACTACTGCCAAAGTAATCTCTGTACACCTCCTCACTCTGGCTCGCTTTCAACAAGGTACGCTTTAAGCAGCTTTAAGCGGAACCTTCTGAGGACTTCAAAGGCCCATCAGAGAGCGGGTGTCCCTGAGCTCGCAGCTCAAATTACACCACTGTGCATGCTACACGCTGCACACAATTCTGCTCAGAATCTGGTGGACGCATGTTCTACTTTCAGTCTTCCACAGCAGAACATTGCTGCCACCTTACAGGTTCAGCGTGAGGCCGGCCGAAGCTGGTTTACTGTCTGCAGCTGCAGCCTCTCTTATTTTCAATCATCATGTTTCCACTGATGACTGAACACAAAAATAGCCTAAAAATATTAATGAATTGAAAAAAGGCTGGGAAAATGAACAGGAGGACCTCACAGTAACATGCTGCCAGTGGTGGACTTACTATTATTTTGTAAATTCACTCTATGAAAGAAAAGCCACTGATGAC
Organism: Cichlasoma orientale; assembly: GCA_034780415.1. NCBI lineage: Eukaryota > Metazoa > Chordata > Actinopteri > Cichliformes > Cichlidae > Cichlasoma > Cichlasoma orientale. The sequence continues at coordinate 58,753 of JAVDPK010002425.1, forward strand.
AAAAACTTTCATCTCCTTGGACTGAAGACGTCACGGAAACATTCACAACAACACAAACTGTGAAAAATTTGCGGTTTGTATCATAAAGGATCTTTTTCCAAAGGCAGGTGTTGTGGGTTTGTGTTACTGTCAGGGCCATTTGTTCAGGATAACACTGTTTCCAGAGACCGCTGAGAGACGCCTTTCTTCAATGCATACGTTGCCGTCATGGCTTCTTTATGCTGAATTTGCAATAAACAGATTTTAAAAAAAAAGCACCGCACAGACAGAGAATGTCTAACAAAGGAGGCGCCACATTCACGCAGCACACACTGAAACTTTGAGTCTTACCAACATAGTATGAGAAGGTCCTTTTGAGGCGATCGAAGACGAACCAGCGTTTCTTCCAGGACTTGATCTTGCCCCCCATCTTCACTAGGTAGCCCTTGCACATCTTCTCGGTGAGGATGACCTGATAGCACGTCTCCACGCTGTGACCTGATGACTCGATGTGTGAGCGCAAATCAAACTCCTCCTTCCTGATGGGCAGGTAGCGAGTCATAGGACGGGCCTGCATGGAGCAAAGGTCAGACAGACACAGCAGAGTGAACAACTGGTACTGAGAGAGGCTCGGCCTCAGTTTGCACTCAGTTTGTTGCTTTGTTTTTAATTGTTTTTATTTATTTGATTTATTTAACAGGGACGATGTACAATAATAAAAACTCTGCAGGCCGTGAGGACACACAGATATAATTAAATTAAAGATAAAATAATTTTTTTAATGGTTAATCCACCAGCATGTGCAAGGTCTTTAATTGAAATTATATTTTTGGTGCTAAAATATTTTAAAATTTACTGTTTTCCAAAAAATAATAAAGTAAAGCATAATACCATTTTATGACTAAGATGCCACATTAGTTATTTACTTGCATTTACATTTGAAAACATTTATTTATCATTTATTATACATTTGAAATGAGCAAGATTATTCATAACTGTAACTGTGCTCTTTACCATTGTGCAATAACTCATGTAGTGCTTCTTGTAATTGGGGGAAAACAAATATTTTCTCTAGAGCCGCACTAAGCAAAGGTCCAGCTTCCTGCTCAGATGTAACATGTACATGAGTGACACTCGTGCACACATTTGCATATTAACTTCAGGACTGATAGACGCTGAATTAAGAACAGAGGTCCTCGTACTGAACTTCCTAAAAGTGACAGTGTGTTCCTTTATTATTGTAGTGTGCTGTCTAATGTTCCAATAGAATAGAATGCCTTTATTGTCATTATACAGGATGTACAATGAGATTGGAGCCTCTTCAACGTTTATTCTGATATGTTACGAAAGAAAAATGTAGACATCAAGAGCATCTTCTGGTTTCTGAAGCCACAGGACATTTTAGCTCAGTTTTGCTAAATTCAAAATCATTTTTTAGGTATATTTGCAGACTCGGGGGCTTTGTTGGAGCAAAGCACACCTCTATAAAGGACAGGAGTGTGCTTTATTTGTGTGTGTGTGATTTCAAACTGAAGACTAAACCAGGGAAATGAGGGAAAGCTGACAATTCCCACATGCATAAATGTGCTCAGACCTTCTGCAGTGATCAACAGCATGTATTCGTGGTGGTGTGAACGCTGTCACAGGGTTTAGGATTTAGAAAGTAACACTTTAAATGCATGTAGGGTTACTTTGGTATGAAGATTGTCACATTAATGGGCACCAACAGCAGCAACAGTCCATAAAATCCAGAACCCTATCAGCCATGTTTGCAGCTGTCAAGTCATTTCATATTTTCCCACCATGCAGCCTCAGTTATGTCTAATTTCACTGACCTGAGAGAAGTTCTTGGCCCTCATCTTGACTTCCTTCTCCACTAGCTGCTGCCGGTGGAAAGTTTCATCCTGCAGTCTTTTCTCCGCCTCCTCCCTCCTCCTCCTCTCCTCCTCGAGCATCTGACGGCGAGCCAGGCTCTCTCGTTCCTGGAGGACAGCACTTTCATTCAATATTTTTTTGATCTATGGAAGGGTTTTGCAGAGTGCACATGTTCGGCTCTGCGTTCATACATTTATGTACATTCTGTCCTGCTGGGAGCTGCCCACAACCTCGCGCTGCTGACCACCGTGCAGCTTCCACAGATTCTTTAAACAGAAAACTTTGGCTTATTTGGAGGTGTAATGATCGGCCCGACAGACAGCGGCACATACTGTATGAGCATACGCCATGCATTCATACAGACTCAAAACAAAACTAAAAGTGCAGAAGCCCAGCGGGAGGAGCCGAATACAGAAAAATACTGCAATACTAGAATTGTCTATAATGCAATTTTGAGAGTGAAAAACAAAGACGCTCATTTTTATTCCTTCTTTCAGTGCTCAGATTTCTGTCGGAGATTTCCTAATTGGAACGGGCTCACAGTCAGAGTCAGTAAGAATAGAAGATAATGGACGGGATCATCTGAGGTTCTTCACCGAGGCACACAAACAAAGGCGTGTGAAGTCCAATAAAATGAATACCAGCTTTGAGCTACTGTCAGGAACTTTTTGATTTTTTTTTTTTTTAATTTCGCGCTCAATTCAGCGCTATCGACGAGAACGCTGCAAGACCTCTCATCGCTCACAGGGTATGGATTCAGGATAATCAACTTCTAACACTGCAACGCTTGCGAAGGGGCGTCTTACCCGCGATTCAATAAGTCTGGCTTTCTCCAGCTGCGCCTCCTTCAGCATTTTCTCCATCTCCTCAATCTTCAGCGCGTCCATGCCTCCAACACTGGCATCAAACACAGTGTTAGTTACTGCACAGAGTTCACAGCAATCACTCAATTAACACTTTGACTCCAACATTATATTAGTAAAATGGTCCTACAAAATAAAAGCATCCAAATCCCAGACATTACAGTATTAATGTGAACGCAGTCTTAATCATGCATACAAGACTACTTTACAGGGAACATCTTTAGCATGTCTCCACCCTGCAGTCTTCATCAGAGCCTAAATCCCATTAAATTCACCTTTCAAAACACTTTACAATGCTGCTCCTGAGAGCTGCAGAATGCCTTTGAACAATGGGAGCGTGCTGCGCCCAGGACTGCTGTAACGCAGGGCACAGCTTGACCACAATCAAAGATGGTCTCCAAATGAGCCAACCTGTGGATAAAGACTTCAGCTCACAGGGGGAGTCTGAAGATGAGCAGCCTTGTTACCGCTCTTCATTGTGTGTGTATTGCTATCTCAATTTAATATTTAACTCAGTAGCTTCGTGTTTGTAACAACAACTTTGGACTGAGGATTTTCATTGAATGATTCTTTTTATTATTATTATTGAGATCTGTTGCTGATTTCTCGGGTTATTTGTTACTGAAAGGTGTCAGAAACTGTGGGAAAAAGGTTTGACACCCGGAAAGAGACTAAAAGAAGCTGCAAATTTATAAATTTGGTACAAGTTCCCCAAGTATACGGCTTCAGAGTGGTCTGTTTTTAAAAACTACAGACCCTCTAACCCCCTTTGTAACACTGAGGACTCAGGGTTAACCCTGCAGTCACCTCACTGTGCATCTTATCCTGCTTCATAGTACAGTACAACATGTGTTAGCAACTTGACCGAAGAAGCGGCTGGTTTGAACCCATCACTCAGGTGTGTGTGTGCTTCTGTCATACCTGCTCATGTTATCAGGCGAGCAGGCTGAATTGTTCCCAGTGGACACACTGGTGTCCATGCTGTCTGAGCTCTCCAGACTCAGGGTGTCATAGGGCTGCTCTCCGGCGGATGGGGGCTGGTGGTGCAGGATGGAGTGGTGAACCAGATGATGGGGGCCCAAGGAACTGTGGCTCAGCGCGGGGCTGTAGGCCATGACAGGGGAGTAGGAGGGAGATGGGGAGGACGAGGTCATGAGATGGGGCTGGGAGCCGTGGAGGGCCTCCCACTGGCACTGAGCTTCTGCTGCTGCTCTTTGTTTGAGCTCAGCCAGACGGCGGCGCTGCTCTTCAATCACCTGCTGACCTGGAGGGAAGAGGAGGGGGGAGGAGGAGGAGGAGGAGGAGGTAACGCGATGAGTGTTTGAGCTCTGATTTTGGTCTGAGGTGGAAGACGGAACAGTGACTGAACTGTCAGCAGGCCTGTTTGTTTCCGACTGAAAACAAAAAGCTGGCTGTAGAGGAGATCACCCCGAGCACCCAGCACTGAATACACACCAGCACCGGCCCACAACCTATGACACCAGATTCATGCACCACACATACAAGTATGTGCTCTCTCAGTGATAACAAGCTTGAGGAAAAACTACAAAAACCCACAAAGTTGAAGCAAAAGTATCTATCCAACAACCTACATCTCAAATCAAGACTGCTGTGCAGCTCATAACACAACTGGAAAGAGATTGGCTCCAAAACAGGAGCTCGCTGAACACTGAACATGCAAAATTTATTCTCCAGCAGCAGGAAGGTTCATGGAAGATTGATGGAAGAAGAAAGAGGATTCAATGTTACAGACAAAGAAAAAGATGAAAAGAAAGAGGAGTTAATGACACACCAGAGAGGATGAAGAGGGGAGTGTTAGCTGGAGACAGGGTCTGAAATGAACCGCAGCCAAGTGTCAGGTCCTGCTAAATGTTACCTTTGATGGATAAATCAACAGAAGCTAACTGTCAGAGTGGATCTCATTTTAGATTAGCCTTGAACTTTCTTTTTTTGCTGCATAAAACCTTTGGTCTTCACCTGTTTTCTTCTGCAGACAGGCTGCTGATTGGCTGCTTTATTTATGTCGCTCGGTATCTAAAGCTGTGCTTGTATGGCTGGAAAACTCAACACAGTGAGCATTGAGCTTTATTTGCAGGAGTGACAAACAGCTGATTTCAGACTCTGCTTGGGATTTACAGAGAGCAGGTGAGCAAACACAGGTGAATTCTGCACAGCAAAATAAAGAAAGCAGGAGACGTCCGTGACCCCCGTACGCGCTGCTCCATCTACCTGCTGAGCTTCCCTCTATGGCGTTCTGTCTGGAGGTCTGGGGCTCTGTGGTGCAGCAGTCACAGACAGAAGACAGGCAGACGTGAGAAAACCTGAACTGCAGACGCTGACAAATGTGACCAGCTCCGCTTTCCAACCCAGCACCCGTGGGTGGTAGCCAGCTGAGCTAAAAACACCAGACTGCTTTGCTCTGATCCATTTAGTCACACAGCACTGAGGCAGAAGGAGCACTGATGCCACACACACACACACACACACACACTCACTCATGCATACAGCTAAGTGAAGAAAAGCTGGGTTTACAAACAGGAGCACTAACAAAGTTAGGAAGAACTTGATGAAGCCCGGAGGAGGGAAAGCACACAGACTCCTAATAAATATCTACAGATCATCTCCTGCAGTGTTTACTCATTAACTCAAAGTCTTACAGCAACAGCGTGTTCTTGGCCTTCCAAGCATAACTAGAACTTGTTTCATGTAAGCTACTTTGTCATATTACTTATTATTATTAACCTGTGAAGCCTGAACTATGAAATTACGGAAGAGGATTAGGGCCATTAAAAAAAAAACAAAGCAAAAAACAAAAAACAGGGATTGAAAAAATAAGGGGGGGGGGCCGCCCG
>JAVDPK010002425.1:64370-88941 GCA_034780415.1 Cichlasoma orientale
TTAGGCCCCCCCCCCCCCCCCCCTCTTTTTTTCAATGGCCCATTTTGTTTTTTAGTGGCCCCAATCCTCTTCCGTATGAAATAATCAGCAGAAAATTATTATTATTTTTTTTAAAAAAAGGAGAATTTATTGAACATTCTGATAAAAAAAATTAAGTATTAATTTGCATATATAAGTTTTAATTTCATCATATTTGCTATATCTGGCATTTTTTTGTATTGTGCAATATATATATATATATATTTATAAATATATTATATTATATATATTTATAAATTTATAAATTTTTAACTGTTATCTAACCAGGAATTCCCTTGAGATTAAAATCTCTTTTTAAAGGAGACCTGGCTGGCAAAGAGGGCACACCATTATAAGATTAAAAAACCTGTAAAACCTAATTTAACAAATAAAAAGAAAAGTAAAGTAAATCAGAGTCAGAGAGCAACATAAAACAAAATACACAATTCCACCTCATGAAAACCATAATCACTCTTCAGTTCCAAAATCCGTTATGAGAACTCTGAACTTTCCCAAGCAGACAAACTTTTAACTTTAGTGTGCTCTGAAGCTTCATGACCAAGGTGAGAGCCAGTGAGAGAAGAGCAAACCATGGCAGTGTTAACACTTTACACAGATAAGAAAGGAGCTTACCCGGTATGGCTTTGTACATAAAAATATAGCAGTGCTGCTGTCTCCTTAGGGTTAATGAAGGCCACGAAACCAGATGATGGAGCACACAGTGATGTGTACTGGACAGTGAATCTGATTTGAAACATTAAGCGCTTTTATGCGCACAATCCAGGCAACAGAGTGTGGAAGAGGCAGTGTGCATGGAAATAATAGCACCATAGTCAATAGCATTCAAGTATGTAGCCTGTACACGTTTTGCTACCTGCTAAATCAAAGACCGCCCCTATTCCAATAATAAAAACACAGTCTAACCTTGAGCTTTTTCACCAAGTGCTCAATATGCACAGAATAATGACCTCTGCCTCCACAGGCATTACTAAACCAGGCTACCCCTGAGCAGCAGTGACCAATGCAGAATCTACTTGTATGCATTTATGCTTTCAGACATATGATGAACTGAGGAGTCTGCACCAAAGCCCATGAATTGACCCATGAATCACACAAAGCTACTCTGGTAGAGCCCAAGAAGAAAAGATAAAACTGGAAATAAGCAGAAAAGGTCCTGTTTTTATATCTCTGCTTTCCTATCCTGTGTCTCAAGATCTCAGCTTTAATCTGCAAGCATTCAGGAGGCCCAGACCTCCAGACGGGGAAGCAGATAATACGTCGATAATAAGGCACAGCTAGGAAAGTGTTGAATAAAGGATTAAATTTGTAATGTACGTAAATGTGACACGACATACTTCTGAGTGACTGATACTTTGATCATTTTTACTAGGCAATTTATTTGCCATTAATGAGTAAACAATGCAGGAGATATGTGGTGTTAATTAGCAGTTATTGCTATCATGACATTATATAGAACACAAATTCATGAGTCCAGCAGTTCTGAGGAGCGCTGCTTTTCAAACTCCAGGTAAAGTCAGTCCACTACCTTTCTGCTGCAGAGCCAGCTGCCTCTTGGTCTCGATGTCCTGCAGGGTTGCAGCCAGGTTCCTGGGGAGACTTCCGGTGCTGCCGACCGCCAGCAGGGGACTCTGCTCGGTCAAAGATGTCAAAAGCTGCTTCATAGAGTACGGCTCGATTGCGGTTCACGTTTTCATAAATAACTTGCTTAAATGCTGCCAATTAGAAATAAACAGTTTACCTTGGAGCCTGTGTTGCGCCCTAACGTTGCTGCTCCGTGCTGCAGAGGGGAAGCGGAGCCAGATTTAGGCTGATGGAAGGAAAAGCCAGGATCACTGTCCAGTTTAGAGCGGAACACCTGAGCAAGGAAGAAGCACAGGAGATTAAAGCATGCTGGGTATGACAGTTCATGTTAAAACCAACAAATGTGATCCAGACGGAGCTTTTTACAACTGTAATCCCCACTGAATGAGTTTTAAGCTCCTGCGTGTAAACAGTGTTCTGTTTTTTTATTTCACACACATGCTGGTTTATTTCAGTCGAAATTAGAGGTGTACCAAGATTTTACTGACTGATATTATTGGTTGAGTTCAAGTCAGTGTCACAAAAAGTCCCTAAAAGACTTAAAAACTGTTAAAGTTGTTGTTGTTTTTAAATGAAGACACTCCTGGGAAATAAAGAAGGAATTAAAAAAAAAAAATCAAAAATAGTGGCATCAGCACCAGCTATTGGAACCAGCTACTGTTCTAGGAATCCCCATCAGAACTATCAAAGAACCCACAGACAGATATTTCCTGAGTGTGGCTGCTTTTCACACACACACACACACACACACACACACACACACCTGCAATAGTCCCTTTCACTGAGTGCCTCTTTGATCAGGCTCATTTGAGTTAATGCTGCACTCATGTACTATAAGACTATCTGTGTAGAATGACTTAATGTTCAAAGTAATGACTTGAAAGCATTCTAACTTCATTCAAGTGCTGATTGAAGTTTTCTCTGGTCTTCTGCTACAGGCAAATACAACTTTAGCCCAAAATGTTTTACACCAAAGGAAACACAACAAGCCGTTCCAGCAGCAGAAGGCTGCAGGGCGCAGCGGTGAGCTGGATCGGCTCTTCAAACAGCAATGCTCCAAACGTGGACTCTTTAATTCAGTTTGTGTTTATTTGTCAGAGGGAATGTAGACAGCCTGTCTCTGACTAATTAGCTGTCTGTGTGAAAGCTGAGGTGAACTCTGTTCTCTAGTTGTTTCAGGAGGCTGGAAGAGCCGTCACTGCAGTGTTTTCATCTCACCTGAATGCAGAATTATTAATAATCAAAGACGTTTTTTTCCTCCTTTTGTGTGCAGATGACTAATTTCAAGCACGTTATTGTACTGCAGGTGCATTTAATTTGATTTAATTATCTTTGACTGGAGTCCTGATTGCATAGGAAACTGCAGGGCTGTCAAACCCAAGCCATTTATTTAAAGGAACTCTTTATACAGATGTCTGTCTAAACTCTATCCACTAGATTCAGCTCCAGTGGAAGTGGACTCCAATCCAGTTCCAAACAAGGATAATTAAAGCAGGGTCTAAGCAGCAGGGTTGCCCTCTTATTTCCCAGTGGATGGATCCACATCTTTGATTTGGCACAGATTTTACACCGGATGTCCATCTTGATGTGCCCCTCCCATTACTCTGAGCTTGGTACCCAGCTAGCTTTAAGCCCCCTCAGGCTGTGTTTGCGTCTCCTTCCAGTCTCAAATGTTGTGTGCAAGGTCAATATTTTAACCACTACATCATGGAACCACTAAAGCAGGGTCTGAATATTTTTTCATAATTAATACAAACACACGCTCTCTGCAGCATTATGTATTAGAATGTATATTCACATGTGCGTTAATTGGGCAGGTCACACGGGCTTATTAACAGCGATTCAAGTATTTTTGGCAGCACAATTTAGATAATTTAGATTTTTTTTTATTTATTATATAGATCATAATAGTTAAAAACTAAACTAAAAACTAAAACAGTGTGAAAAATCTATTCTTTGTATTAAAATTGACATTTTACTTTATTGACTCATTTATTTTGTTTAAGATATTTGGTTGGTCATACATTATTTATCTGCATGCCATTCTGCTCATTTAAATTAGGGAGAAAAAAAAAATCCTAACTTCACACACACACACTGAAGAAGAATCCAACTCAGTCTCTCAAAGTGCTTCAGCTGCAGGTTGAAGGTCGGCAGAGTTACTTGGCAGCACAAAGAACCAGCACAGGAGTGGGTGCAGAAATGTGGGGAGTAAGAAAAGAGCCTCTACCTGCAGCACAGGCCTGCGGCCTGACAAAGATTTGGCCGGCAGAGAGGGAGGACAGAGCTGGCTGGAGCCAGACATCAGCTCTCGGTACCAGTGCTCTAAGTCTAGCTTGGAGAGGTGAGGCCTGCAGCCCTCAGACTGAAGCAGCAGCAGAGAGGGAAAGAACAGGAGGGAAACGAAGGGAAAAATGAGAAAGAAGAAGTTAGAAAGCAATCAAACACTATAAAAACAGGACAGAAATGTTCACCCTGAAAAGCTGTAATTAAGTTGTTTTTTTTACTTTAAAAACCTTCCAGACTACAGTCACCGCTGTATTGTTGTCAGCTACATTGTTCTGTGCAGCCTCGAGCGGCAATATCCCTGTTTTACATTTCTGTGTTTCAGTTCCATGTTGCTGTTGCAGTGACCCACTTTCCCAAAAGAACATGCAAGTCTCTCTTATTTTATGCCCTACATAAATTAAGCCATCACTGGACACCTAGTTTATTATGAAGCTATTGATTCCACATAAAGATTATTATGTACTTCATACAAAAACGCCATCCCTCAACAGACTTGGTGCTCACAGACAACCGATTTCTGTTTTCCTGCTTCCACTGTTGCAGAAGGTTTGTACCGCTGAGACACTCTGCTTACATCATACTGCTGCTCCCTACATGACGATCACATGGAGCTTTTAACCATGTCAAACTGAGCCTGCTCATTTTTTCACTCCTGTTTCATTACTTCATCTCCAGGTGGGAGCGAGCTGATAAAACAAGCTCATTACTATGAAAAATGCATTAAACATGCTATTAAATATGATAGCTTACATTAATAAAATACGCTGTTCGACTGTGAGCTTTTAATAGCTCTTTGTAATGTCTGTGACTTCAGGCAAACCTGCAGTGCAACACACAGTAAGAGCTCCCCACATATACAGTGATATGATGAGGTTTACAGTCCTCTGACCTTCTACATTCATGGGACAGTTTAGCTAAAGCAAAACCATCAGATTTAAACAGATTTTTACTTTTTCTGTGCGAGTCAGGGAGAAGGAGGCAGGTTATATAAAGGATGGAAAACAGAGGGTCCAGCCTGCAACTCAGCACGCAGCATCCTGCACCTTCGCTTCTTTCTGCTGCAGCCTGGAAGCCACTCCAGATGATCGGGGCATTCATTTCATCAGTGCACATCAAGCTAATGCCCCACAGCATCATTATGACACTCCACACCACAGAACTAACAAGTGGAATACTATGTTCACGTGAAGAGAAAACGTGCAGTACCATCTGCAAATATCTGTATACAATGAGCTACATTCTTCTAATACGACATTACAGCCTTCAGTTTTTACGTATCCATTTTTAAATGCATATGTTGACAATAAAGAACAGAACATTCTGTTCTGTTTATTTTGCAGCTGATTTACTATCTTGTTAACAGCAACACCACTCAAAAAAAAAAAAAAACGTGAATTTCTGTTGGAACAAACACAGATTTAGACGTACATTTCCAGAAAAGATACAGTTAACCAGTACTTTGATCTGTTATATGTAAGTGAATAGACTGAGATAATAAGAAGTTCTGCATCATCTGTTGTTGCCATTACTAAGCTTAAATGATCAGGCACATGAATGTATTTGGAGTTAAAAGGTGGCAAAATAGTACATCCCAGTCTGCGCTGCTAAAGTAAGCTATTCTCCCACAGTGCAGTTCACAAGAGAAGCAGAGGAGTGGTGCAGCAGCTCTAACGTGATGACTTGGATTACATCTTTTTGTTAAGTTTAACAACAGTCCAAATGCTGGCCCCCCAACTGTAACTGTGGTCTGTGCATGTCAACCCAAACCGTGTCATAAAACAGGAAAGAGGACAACCTCAAGAGAGGGGAGGGATTTAGAGGGTGTACAGAGAGGCTGTGCAGTCATTTGCCACAAGACGAGCTCTGTTTTAAAAGAATATTCTGGACCAGTGGAGATAAAGAGCCATGGACAGGAAACACAGGCAGGAAGTTGCTGAAAAAGCATGCAACTATTGCAAAACATGTTGCTTCAAGGCAAATATCAAAGTGACTGAGCCATAAAGTCAAGTTTCATTACAACTCACCAAAGAGCCGAGTCAAATTTGCAGTTTTCAGCTTTCACTTTTTGTAGTTATTTTCACGGCAGGAGGCTGATTTGTGTGGTACAGCAAAACTACATGATCCATCCATTCATCTGACTTCCTGCCAATTACTGCATGATTAAAGATCTTTGACCTTTTGTTAATTAGACCATCAAACCCTGTCAAGCAAACCATGTGAGACTTGCAAGCACAAAGTTAAAGATTCATTGTTTATATTTAACATCAGGATGGATCTTTTATTAAATGCCTCACACAGCCAGTAGCTGATAGAATCAGTAGTAATCAGTAGTCGTGGCGCACTTTGTTCTTCAGTTTTCTTCTCCAGTCTTTGTGTTTCCTCCCATGAATGACTTAATATTAATAAGACAAAAGTATTTCTTATCCGTTTACTTGATTAATCGATGGAATAATCGATAGAATACCCGAATACTAAAATAATCAATAGTTGCAGCCCTACTTTATATATTTATTTCTAAAAACTATTACTTTTTAAATAAGAAAGGCAAGCATTATATTTGGGTCACAGGCAAAAAAGTCAAAGCCACAGGTGATCTGGCAGGAGGAGGAGAGGGAAAGACAGCACACACCTCTAGAGAGAGAGGGGGGAAGGAGCCATGAGGAGAGGGGAGGCAGGAGAAGCTGGGGTCTACTGCTCCAGACTGCAGGGGCTGGCGAAGCGGAGAGGTAGGGGACGACTCCACCTTTGGCATCCCATACATCTGATTTAACTGGCCCACTGTCACATATTCCTTCCCAGAGGTTAAAACACACACACACACACAGAGGAGAGGGACAGGAAAAGAAGACAAGAGAGAGGAGCAGAGAGACAGGTCAGCTAGACAAGAGCAAGAGGAGGGAAATGTAGCAAAAACACTAAAAGGGAACCGGTTCTGTTCTGATTCCAGAGCCAGAATTTAAACCTGTGTGTCTGTGTGTTATCACCCAGTGAATGGATGGATGGATGGATGGATGGATGGATGGATGGATGGATGAATGGATGAATGGATGAATGAATGAATGAATGAATGAATGAATGGATGGATGGATGGATGGATGGATGGATGGATGGATGGATACCAACTGTGACAACATCCTGTAGATGTGACCTATTGAAATGAGAAAAACACTGGAAATATTTGAAATAAATTATTTGCAATGAAATGTTAAAAGATTGTACGGAAACATATGAGCTACCAACAGTTATGCTACAAATTTGGAAGACCTGTGGTTTGGGTTGAAAGGTGGCACCCTAGGTCAACAGCTACAGGACAGAACCGGTTCTACAATCGAACTTTTCTGGTGGACGAGCAGAGTAACAGAGAGCCTCTGTATCATGAAGGCTTGAGGAAGGAAGGGTCTAAATACAGACACACAGTACACACAGTCAGGAACCTGTATAACCACCATGTTAACCACCATGATTTCATATGTCTCTAATTAGTACTAACTGTATATCAATTGGAAACCACTAATTGCAATTTTAAACGAATCCTTACATAATATATATCCTAATATATTTTCATATATTTATCATCTTAGGTTCCTTAATAGAAAATGTATTGTTCAGTGTTATTTACAGAGCTATAGCTACAAATACACAAAACTATCATTCCCTCATTTAAAATTTAAGCATCTATTCTGTAGCTATTTTTAGTTTTCATGTAAACAAATTTTTCCAACCAGAAAACAAGAAAACAAGTGTACATTACACATTTATAAATACTGCTACATATGCGTAGGGTGGGCCTATTTTTAATTGACAAGTTGCTTCTGTGTGATCTCACTCATGACATCAGGTAAGAGGCCAATGGCGAAAACACTGAGGCTTCACAGCAGGACTTCAATAATCAGCGGCTAGCAGCACAGTGGTTATGTCCATCTTTCATATTCAGTCTATGCTTAATACACTAACATCAACAGCAAAAACCACAGAAATAAAGCTATGAGAGTGAAAGCAGAATTTTTAGCTTGAAATTTAACCTCCATCAGTCCAACCCTAAACAACCCTCTGCTGCTTCTGATTTGATGTGGCGAACAGCTGCTATATGGTCCTTACTGTAAGTGAACACTGCCTCACAGCTACAGAGGGGGCGACTACAAGCTGTTTAAACCACACGTTAATGTGGCAGCGACCAAAGTCAACAGTCAGTTTGATTAACCAGCAGAGGGAGCAACATGACATGGAAAGGGAAGAGAGAGAGACAGGAGAGCAGAAATGGAGAGTCAAGACAGAGGAAGTGAGGAAAGAGATGGACAGGAAGTGATGGTACCTCACAGGCGCCAGCTAACACAGCATCTATGGCACATGAGCGGCCGTGCGAGTTGTCAAGGTGGCCACTGCTGCCGTACATCTTATAGACATCCGACAGCTTCGTGTGTTCCTGAGCCGCAGCGGACAGCCAACAACAGACAGGATGAGAAGCAGTGAGGACAACGCCGCACCGTGCCATTCAGACACAGTACCTCAACACACATACACAAGTACACACAGGCACAGAGCCAGTCCACAAACTCCTTCAACCTTTCTGTGCACAGATGACGCCTGTGCACACCAGGCTCACATTCACGTCACATTAAAAGGTGGATAGTGCGCGTGTGACAAGAGACAGAAACACACTGCAACAAACACACTTTTGGTTTTCACGGCAACCAGTGATGCAGTAGTAAATTAACAAGTGTTAAAACTGGCTTCTGGTCATAAAACTATGACCAGCCTCTAAAGCACACTTATCTGTGAAAACATATCACGTACCAGCACACTACAGTTGCAACTACAGCCACAGCGTGACCACAACACCGACACAGTAAAGGGCAGAAAGCACAAGACAGCCGAAGGGCATCATGCGGGGATGGTTAGTTCAGTTACCTCTGTAGGGCTGCTGGGGTACAAGTGACAGGGAGGGGAGGGATGTAAGTAGGAAGGTGAGGCTCGACAGAGGGAGCGCTGGGAGGAGCGGAAGTCCTCCAACAACAGGTCAGCCTCGCTGATATGGAGCGCTTCCTGTTTTGACAGTCCAGGGGTAAGAAATTTTAATATCTACAGGAAACTTTTAAGAAGAGTTCTGATCTTCAGCAAAAGAAAAAAGTAGCACAAAACACCTTAACAGTGGCCTTCCCTGTGTTACAGCTTCAGCAACACAGAGAGTAAAGTGCCTGATAGAGACTGGGCTCTTTATACTGGTGTTAATGACACCCATGGCCATAACTGAACCACGGCTGGCATCATGTTGCCAGCTGCATGTTACTGAACTGCATTATTATTTTTCACTATTGCACATATTTCATATCAGCTTGTACAACAAATAAGAGACCAGCATGTAAACTTTACACCCGTGATGCAGTTACCGCTACCAACTGCTGAGTAGCTAAGTTACAGTCAGCTTGCCAACTGTTACTGCAGAAAGCAAACGTTAGTTATGCATCTTTGGGCCATTTTTTTGTATATAATTTATTGATGGCTAAATCAACACCATCTGGAATTTTGCTAACATCATGGATCACGTCAGCAGGTGAAGTTGTTTGGGAAGCTAGCCAACTAACATTTCATCTCGGATACAATTTTTCTAGCTATAACTTTAGCAAGATAAATCCACCCTGCTAGCTCTAATTTAGCATAAACGTTCCTGCTTACAAACCTCACTTTGTCACTACTATGTTGGCTCTTTTCAGTGTCTTTGAATTTTCAAAGAATGGGCTCCAGACAAGTCTAAATTACTTCGCAATCCATTCTAATATATTAAATGAAGTTGCATGCAGCATGCTTAAAACCATATCATGGAAAATTTCCTGCCTCAAGTCTTTTGGTAGAGCTAAAAGATTAATACCAAGTCTGCACAGCACCACAACAATGTGAGATCAAAGATTAAATGTGGTAGGAAATCAGCTGTGACTCAAAGCTGCCTTGTGTTTTCAGGCCAGGAGCACAGAGCGAGGTGAGTGTGAAATCATGTTTTACTGCATCAACAAAAAGCTTCTCACCTCCCTCATTGCAGTGGAAGACTTGGGGAAGCCTTTCCCTCCAGTCAGACTGTGGTATCTCTTCTCCAGGGCCGACAGCCTCTCCTTTTCCTGGACAATAAAAACATGCATTCATTCTTGGTAGCAGTTGTATGCTTCCCTAAAAACTACCACTTTGGGTGAGATGTTATTTTGGTGTTGGTTTGAAATGGTTCCTGTACCTTTTGGAGCATTTGCAGTGTGAGCGTTCTGTCTTTGGCCAGCCGCTCACACTCCTGAGATGCCTGCAGGCCAAGCTGGCTGGCCTGGTTCTCCAGAGCTGACACCTTATCCTACAGAAGATAACACAAATTTAAAGTAGTTTTCCTTTGGTTCAAACTCTGGGGTTTAGAAATCTGGGAACAAGGGCCAACTTCTGTACACAACGCACAGTGCCAAAAGCTGCAACACCTCTAACTGCCTCTTGAAGTTGGCTTCAAAAGAGAATCAATCCTCACAGACTTCACCAGACAGCTGATGAGCCAGCTCAAGAGGTAGAGCAGGTCATCTACTAACCGCAAGGTTGATGGTTCACTCCCTGGCTGCTCCAGCCTGCATGCCAAAGTATCCTTGGGCAAGATACTGAACCCTCAGTAGCTCCCAATGCATTCATCAGAGTGTGAATGAAGGTGCAAATGTTCGATATTAGAAAGCACTTAGTGGCAGAAGTGCTTGTATGAATGTGCGTGTGAATGGCTGAATGAAGACATGTTGTATAAAGTGCTTTGAGTGCTCGAGCAGAAAACTGTTATATAAGAACCAGTCCATTTACCATTTATCTGCCATATCGGACTCCTTTCACAAAGTTTTACAGCCTCTTCCAGAGTAAATAAAGGTGGATGCTTCTCACCCGACACTGACCGCTGAGGCAAACAGTGGACTGACAGCCTACACGACAGGGAAAACCTCCGGGACAGATCGGGTCCGGTGTCACTTTGCTATGAGAGTACACTCAACAGCTGAAGGGTGGCCAGAGTTTTTGAGGCGATTTGGGGGTAAAAACATAAAACACCACAAAAATATTTGATTGACTGTAGCTGTTATTTATTTCCTGATTTATTACTAAGTGTTGATATTAATCAAATATGTTAAAATATAGTGTGCACAAAAATTGTATTTTTTTACACTAACAGTAGTAGAAACATGGTGGCCAGCTGCGGTGATTATGGGGTACAGTCTTATTTGAATGTTTTTGATCGCTCTCGGCTGACTGAAACATGTCTGTCCCATAGCAGCCACCAAAGCTGGGATTATACACAAACTCATCTGACTACAATCTGTAATCTACATCTATCGGTGAACATTTTGCACACTGCAATGTTAATTAGAATGCATTGCAAACTAACTCAAACATTGCTACCTGCTGAATCACTGGTGTGAGATGCTAAACCGAAACTTATGTACGGTCAGACTTCATAAATAACCCAAGCTTGTCAGTGCCAATAAGGATACATTATCATTCCTTTTGTCCCACAAGGTGCCTGCTGTTTCCTCACCTTCCTCTTGGCCACACTGTGTTGGTACTCGGCTCTCTCCTGGAGCAGCTGCTGGCTGATTGTTTCTCGCTCCTCCTCCAGGCTGCTTTCTCTCTCCAGCTGCTGAAACTCCAGGTCCTCAAATTTTTTAGTTCCTGCTTCCAGTGTCTCTCCATCCTAATGAAGCCCCACACAATAGCAATGGTTACCTCACAAATATAAAAGCAAACATTACAATTATACTAATTTGGCTGTAGGTCAACCATCATTGAGCTAATACTTTATTTTTTACAAATTTGTAAAAAATAAAATAAAATAAATAAATAAAAAAGCAAAAAAAAAACTGAAAATCTATCTGGAACATACTGTAGAGCCTGGCCTAATGAATACTCATACATTTCAGAATACTTGGCCAACAAAATAATAGTGGAGTATGATTGAAGTTAAAAAGCAATCTACAGTATTTCTTGAAAATTTAGAAAATTTGTTAAAAAAAAAAAAAAGAAAAATCAGAGCAAATAATGAATACTTGTAGCAAGTTTCAAAAGATTCAGCCAATAAATAAGGGAGACTGAAGTTGGACATGAACAAACATGAATGTACTGTTTATCTTCAAATTTGTAAAAAAAAAAAAAAAAAATTGAAAGGAACATTTTGTCTCGAGCATTTTGTAGAGCTGTGAACATTGAATACTCATACCAAGTTTCAAAAGCATCAGCCTAGGATTAATGGAAAAATTAAAAGGTAAACCCGAAATGTACAGTATTTCTGGAAAATTTAGAAAATTCATTTAAAAAGACTCAAAAAAGTAAAAAATTTAAAATCTGTCTGCCCTATTTTGTAGAACCTTACCCAAAGCGTGTTTGTGCCAAGTTTCAGAAGATTTGAAATATAAATGAAGTAGTGAATTGAGCAAAAGAGTTGACGGATGATGGACAGCAGGGTGTGCTTTTAAGCAGACAGCAAAGAAGATGAACTTTCTTCTACTTCAACACAGCTAGCAGTGTGTGGTAATTAAAAGTATGCTGTACACATGGAGCAAAGGATGCACACACACACAAAAAAGATTTTTTTAATGAAAAAAATTTGCAGTCCAATTTTTGTAATAAAAATAATTTGATCTTTTCATCTGTCACTTTGACTCAACAACTTCTACTGCTTAGAGCGCACACACTACATTCCAAATGTGTATAATTAGAACCAACAGTCTTGAATTCCAGTTTACTTAAATGCAGTGTAAGAATCACTCAAGTGACTTGTTTTTGTAAGTTGTTCAAACAGAACCCAGAAACACTGAAAAATGTCGCACTTTGGGAGCAGTTTCTCTTATTGGTTTAGACTTCATGCTGCTGGCACTTGAGTTCCAAACTTAATTTTGCTCTGCTGGTTGAGTGTGAAATTCCCACCTGTCCAGCATTAAAATTCTGTAGAACCACAGGCCACTGCTTTGCAAAGAACTTAATCTTGACATAGTATCACTGGCAACGGATGAGATATTCCTGATGGAAAAACCAAAGATTCCCCTGATTCTAAATCAAACAGCAACACTCATTTCCATACGGACTCATAGGGAGAGAGCGAGGGAAAACAAAAGAATGAATCTGGTCAGGGCCTATGTTAATTGATTAGTGAGCAGTTATACACATTATGTGAGCCATGACAAATCATAGAAGAGATGCAGATCAGATTCACACATGCAGTTTTTCACAGATGGTACAGGGCTATGGTCAGAGTCGTACAACTATTTGATTTTAGATTCATGAATACTGCATTTTCTGTTGTTAGACAATACAGTTCCAAGACTATACGAATGCAAACTCTATGGCAGATGGCAGCGTCTGCTGAGCTACAGCATCTACAGCAGAACGCTGTTACATTAAAGACAGCAGTGGAAGTACGACTTCCAGGGCAAAAAGCATTTTAAAACCATATTTTGTGGCAAAATCAGCTAATTTTTTCAAGTTTTTTTTTTTCTAAATCAAATTTGACTGGTGATTCAAAATGACTGACCACAACAAGTGCCCAGAGGTTTGACCAAAATAGCTGCCGAGCGGGTTGTAGAAAGATTTGGAATTGGCACGAGGCATCAGAGAGATGGTCTACTTCATTAAAACACCTGATATTAAACTACATTTAAAATTGCATCTATAATGCTATGTGTTGCCTCTTTGAGCCAGACCAATTAACTCCACTTTCATAAAAAGCTAACTCTTTGCTCCAGGCTTGAAGGGAAGTACTTGTTGCTACAATACAGAAGGTTGTAGGCAGGATGGTGAAGGCTGTAGGCTAGAGTTGGTAGATCGGGAGGGGTGGTCTGGGTCCTTCTGCTCGACTGACAACCCACCCTCTTGAGCTGTTCCTGCAACTGTTCCCGCAGGGACTCGGGACAATTATGAAGCTGGTTCTTCAGCTCAGCGTAGCCCTCCTGGAGGCTCTGCAGAACCCGGCGCTCGGCCTCAACATTAGCCCTCTCCTAGAAAGACACAACACACACCCACACACAGGATGGATGGACGATAGGAGAGAAAGACAGAAAAACACTGCTCAAAATCCACGCCATGCAAATCAAAAGCTGTAAGGTGTTAGCAAAAGACATGTGGTGACAGACTTTAAGGCTGGGCAGAGCACAAGAAGTGGGTATGCACAGTATCTAATATGATAGTCTCAATGATTCCTGTGGGCTTGCTAGAAATGAGCCATTTCTTCTGTACAAGACTGATTATTATTATAGGCAGTAAATATTTAAAACGTCAATAAGCTGCAGAGAAGTTGCCACAATTTTATTGGGCAATTATTGAGCCGAGAACATTCCCACCTCAGATGTTCCAGAGGCATCATGCCTCCTGGGTGCTGCTCCGTTTCATGCCCAGAAATCAATAAATACTAACCTTGCTGCTATTGGCTGTGTTGAATCAAGGGTGGCTTTAGAACTTCACCTTCTAAAAGTGTATTTCTATGTGGAAAAAAGTCCACTAGGACTCTACAGATAGTTAGCTGTAATATCTGTGCTATGAAAAAGCAAAATTGCTAAATATATCTAATTTACACTTTTTCTTGTGGTGAAATGCAGTATGTGCAAGTAAACAGAAAAATGAGCCACCTAAAACCACCATCAACATGCTCATACATTCCCTTGACCGCTAGTGGAACACCTTTTTAAAGGTCTCTAGTGGTGCACTATAGAACCAAAACTACAGAGTCAGCTGGCCTGCAGGATCTGTCATGCAGAGTGAAGAAATACGCAAGCAGAGTTAATCAAACATTGTGTGAGCACTGAGGAAGCAAAGGGAGGATTAAGGGTTAATTGATGGCAGTTCATCAACTGAGCCAAGCGGTGAAGAACACAAAGTAAACCCTAAGGCAGAAACATGCAATAGGAGACACCTAAGGAGGCAAATCAAGTCTGTTATTAAGCCCTTTATGTGATCTCAAAGTATGGAATCCTCTACGAAACATATTAAATTCTTTGAATCAAGGATGCTCAGTGCAGACAGGAATGCTGCCTGATGCAGAAACACCAACAGTACCGGCAAGGAACGTAAGACACCAGAGACGACTGTTTAGAGACTGTAAAAGCACAGGCAGTGAGTGTGTCTGTGTGTGGTTATTCTCTTTCTGCAGTACCAAAAATGTTCAGAACCTCTAAATATTTAAATTTGTAACCTGAACCCATACTCTTGATTACTGCTCCGTGTACCTTGTCCTTCTCTCTTTGGATGGCGTTCTCCAGCTCGTCCAGCTTGTGCTGCAGCTGAGCAATGATGTCTGCTTCGGCCTCTATCTGGTCCAGCTCTGCCTGCCTCTCGCCCTGTAGTAAGGCACGCTCCATCTCAGCCTGGAAGAACACCAGTGTTACAGTGTGACCAGTGGGTTCTGGGACCAGTGTCGTCCTGACCTTCAGCCCTCCGCAGTGTAACATAACCACTGATAATGCAGCAGCCAACAGGTGTATTCAGTTTTTATTGAGCTATCATGTTACCAGCCACAGTAATAACAGCATGGGAAAAAAGATAAACACTCACTGAAGAGTGAGTGTTTATCTGCTGCTATTGGATCTTTTTTTTTTTTTTAAAGCAGAGACTGAAAAGACAACTGGTGCTTTAGATGTTTGCATCACAAGTGTCATTGGAGGGTGAAAAGCTACATTTCAGTTGGCTGGATCTAAACTATTTCCCATCAGGATCATCCACAGGTCCAGGTCCTACCTCTTGTTTGGACTCTTGGAGTTGTTGCTCTAGTTCTGTAAGTCTGGTTTTGAGCTCATCTATCCGAGCCAGAACACGGACCCGCTCGTCCTCCAGGTAGCCCAGCTCCAAACGACCAGCAATGCCCGAGCTGGAGGAGTCATCATGCTTCAGAGAGAGAGAGAGAGAGCGAGAGAGAGAGAGTGAGATCAATCAATTCTTTGTGTTCTCAGTGTTATACACATACAGGAAAAGCTGGCATGCTGTGGCATTTCAATGTGTAAAAATGACACATTTCAGGAGCAAAAATGTAAACAATCAGTTCTAAATGACTTATTATTGGCACAGACAGCTGTTCATTTAAATTACAATATTTTAGGATTAGGAAATCTGAGAAAGTGACAGTGACAGAAAACAGGAATAAAATCAAATGAAGGCAGAAACGTGCTGGTGCTGGTTAACAAATGAGCCTCATGCAAGATCCAGTTGCCCAACAGACCTAAAACACAAGCAATCTGAAACACAAGCAAAGCAAAAGGTTTAAATTAAAGGTGCAAAGAGTAACTAGCTGTAACTTTGTGACGATGATGTTTTGAAGTGCACTTTGAGAGCCACTGCTGCTGTAAAGCACAGCGCATCGTTTGCACATGCGAGTCCTGCAGCTGCATGCACAGAGAGCATCTGAAATAAGCACTCCCTCTGACCTGTCTGTCTCCATTGTGCAGTGCAGATGCTGTGCTGGGAGCAGGAGATGTCCTCACCTCCTGATGAGTGCTCTCTGTGCTACTACACTCCTCCTTCAGGTTCTCCTCATCACTCTCCCTCTGTCTCTGTGCCAGACGGAGCGTGGTTGAGCATGCTGTCCCTTCCAGGACATTCTCCATAGATGGTCTCCGCCCGGAGCCATCGGACAGACTTCCAGGAAAACCCGACCTCCCTGAGCAAAGTGGGTCCAGGCCGGTGCTGTCGCCTTTGTTGTATTCAGCACAGAGGTTTAAGATAGTCTCTAGTCGCTGTCTCTCCTGTGGCACGCACACAAGGAAAGGAGGATATCAGATTAGGGTTTCATAAGTGGGAGTAACAACACACTAAAAATCTTTATAGCAACTGGATACAGATCTCAGAACACAATCAGACTCATATTATAACAGATTAAAACCTTATAATAAAAAAAAAATCGAACTTTTTTTGTAACTCTTAGGTTACCGACTTCTTTACAGCTACATAAAATAGCAGCGTAAGGTTCTTCATGACCTATGTGACAACATTTGAAGTGAAGGAGGGACAAGCTACTCTTCAGTTCAGATAGGTTTCCACTAAAGCCACTGACAGGTGATAAGAAAGCTCAGAAAATTAAAATTATTGTGGGGCTGGTCTGTGAGTCAAACTGTGAATAAGTTTGACTTTATGTATTTTGGGACAGTGGAAAGAAGACAAGAAAGCAGCGGAGGGAGAACAGGGGAAGAAACGCAGTAAATGGCCTCAGGGCGGACTCAAACCCAGGCCTTTGTATTAGCCTTACAGGTTATGGGCTGCATGCTTAACCCAGTGAGCTAAACAGCACCCAGGGTTTGGCTTCTTTATAACTCATTAAGGTCAATCAGTTGCGTGCCAATTATCGGTCTAGCTTTCTACTTCAGTCATTCAACTGTCTCACCTGTCCATGTTTGTGTTCTCTGGCTTTTAGAGCATTTTAAACTAATTATCTGGCAAATAATGTGCCCGTCAAGTCTCTGTTCCCGTTTCCTAGTATTCTATTTCTTACTGAACACAAATGAATGTGCCTGTTTGATGCACAAATATGGTCCATGGATGCACTTTAGGTAATAACTTAGCACTCCACCATCCAAAGATGGTCACTTCTGAATGAAAAAGTTAACATCCATAATATAAGGTCCAGGATTCAAAATTCACAAACAGAAGTCCAAAGTTAACAGCTAGCACTCCTCTCAGCCCTGAAACAACACAGCAGCCTCCACCATCCTCTCTCCGTGTGACGCCTTGCAGTCAGACTCCGTGACTGATTGTTCAGCTGTCACTATGAGGGGTCGGGTCACCGATCAGGGCCCTAGTACCGCAGACCCCTGAACTGCTGTCAAGCCCCCTCTGCTGCAGACATGGTGTCTCTGAGGTTGGCACAGAAACAGATGGCAGCAAAACACGAACCAATTACACCAACCACTGCTTGGCAGATGGTTTTTCTAAGTGATCTGGTGTAGTTTAATCTAAAGCAGCTGAATGCTCACAACTCAAACCAATAACTCATCAAAAATACTTTTTTTTTTTTTTTTTATAAAATGTTGCCCATTGTTAACAAATGACAGAAGTTAGAACAAAAAAGCACTGTGGTACTTCATGTTCTTATGATCTATTTCAGGCCCAATCTGTTTCTTGTCACGTAGGAACACTTGGCAAGCCAAGTTGTTTTCACCCACAATAATGAGCTTTGGTATGTTTTTTCCCCTCATACTGCAATATGAGCAGCTTTCCCACCGAGAGAGCATCTGCATGATTAGGAGCTACAGCCCCACCATTAGCTTCAACCTGTAATCTGGGACCAGTTTAGCTTTTAAGTGAGCGGGTGGGAGTACAAGACCCCTTTGGGCTGTATAGCAGTGTTGTATATTCAGTAGAAGAGTCAAAACTTCAAACATTTACTGGCAAGTCTAAACTTACACAAGTCCTCCCACTCAACATCTGCTTGAATGTACACAAAGGCTGCACTGCTCAGTGTTCCTACGCCTGTCTCATTTTTGTCAAGAAAGCTGTTGGAAATTGTCTCATTTGATTGCTAGACAGCCTCAAGGCTACCAAACCTGGATGCAGAGCAGCATGGCAGACAGGTTTCAACATAAATCAACTTCAAATTTGACATCTGACAAATGCACACTATGCTTAAAAGATGCTCCCAATCAACTATTTGTTGACAGATTTACATAAATCACATTTTCCTGGCTTTCATGTGTGATTTGTTTTTTAAAAAAAAAATCCCCAAGCTGTTTCTAGGTCTCTCTGCAGACATCTTTAGCAGTCCCCCCAGGCCTCTCTGAGCTGGCTGAGAAGGAAGAAGGTGGTACAACAGGTCAGTGTGTTAATACCAGCCCTTTTACTAGATGCCCAATTCTCAAGTCCCAGTTGGAAAGAGTAACAGCAGCACACCTCCAACACTGCTCAGCCAGGCTGTGTAAATGTAAAACTTTTCCTTTTGACCTTGTAAATGACTAAGGAAAATGTCCTGAATTAAAATAAAAAAGTAAATTAATGAGCCAGTAAAACAGCTTTCCCTACCATTAATCTGAAACTGGTATTACAAATCAAATCGAGTCCTGGAAAAAAACAAAAAAAAGAAAATCTGGGTTTACTCACTCGCATGATGAACACTCTCAGAGGCAAAGGCTCAAAACATGAAATGAGGCACACGTTCAAGTGAAGACAGCTTGGCTAAAACACAGATGAACAAATACTGGCTTTTTTAGGACAGCAACACCCCCAGTCTCTGACAGCACCATAAAAACAAACCCTCACCTCCACCCATGCTGACAAGATTGGAGGTGACAGCAGCAGACCTCCATTGCAGAAATACTTTAACATATTTAGCAATATTTGATGTTACTAAAATATTCTGCTAATTGAAAATGCTCAAGGAAACATTACACCAAGAATGAGCCTAGCTAAGAAATGGTCTCAAATATCCATTTACAGTAGTTGTATTGAGTATAAAAGTTATTCTTGCTTATCAGCCATATTAGCCTTAAAAGAAGCTAACTTGCCAACCTCAGCGCTGACATATCAAGGCAACATTAACCAATAAAATGGTATAAAACATTCAAAAAATAAAGCTTTTCAATATTATAATATGCATACAGTAAATTATATGACTGTATAAATCAGTAATGTGAAAATGTGAGCAGATACAGTTAGCTAGCTTGAACATTTAAGCTGTTGAGACACAAATTCCTATGAAGTAAAGGCTGAACAGAAATATCGGTACTTGGCTCCACGGTTCTTATATTAGAATTAGCCTACTTGCTACTTACAAGAGGCTAAACTGGGTCACTACTTGTCAAAGTAAAGTACTGTATTATATTAATATATCATGATAACATGTTTTAAAAAGTGCAATAATAGCAATAATGTGTTACACTATACTAAAGAGTATATGTGTAAAACTCGAATACCTATGCACACAAATGTTACCTGGGTAACATCATAGCTCCTGATATTAATTTTCATGTCCTTTCAGTTTTGAAATGAAAATCAACTACTCCATCACTCCATCATGCTTCTATATTATCTCAGGTCATCTCCTGTATGTGTTGTTGCTCCGCTGCTGCACATCTGATTATATTAGCACCAACATTTCACACCTTTCATTAGACTTTAATAGACCTTTAAAAAAAAAAAAAGATATTTGGGCTTGTGTCACAGCAGGTGTTGCTAATGACATTAAAGTGTCCTGGTACTGTGCATGCTGGATCCATGTAAATGTTTACAGGGAAAATTCATGGAGCCATTGTCACCATAATGTTCCTGCTATGACAAGTCTACATTTATTCTGTGAAACAGATCTATAACACAAACCTGCAGGTTCCATGTAGTTTAAGGAAATACAGCATTTCCATGCACCCAATAGACTTTTCATATAGAAGCTGATCTATATTTGCGAATGGTGAAAACTGCCTTTGTGAGCCCTGCTGTGTCGCCAGTCACAAGTTCGAAACCAGCTACAATGTGATGATCACAAACAAGCAGCTCAGTTCAGGCATAATTGTTAAACACTTGTGGGAAAAGGAGTGCCATTAAACTGTAGTAACAAGAACAGGCAAACTTTCCTTTTATGATTCATTACTGATATCACACTCCATCCTATAGGCAGAACCCAGCAAATTCACAAATTGGACCATATTAGGACCCTAGAACTTTGCTCTCAGATTCACAAACTGCAGCTTTGATAATCTCCTTAGAGTAGGTTGACAAAGCCGCAGTACCAGATTGGTATGCAGCCAGTCTAAATCCCACACGTGAGATTTTGCATGGAGCTTTGGTGCAGGGTGAAAGCCATCTAGACGGCATGCCATTCTTGCCAACCACGGAGCTGTGAAGGAATGCTTGAGTACCCAGACTTCACCAAGCTCCAGCCTGCACCCTCCCCCAAGCACCAGTTCACACATTCCTCAGCACTCTTGGTCTCACCTAGTGGGCGTCTCTCCAGACAACTAGGCTGCAGCATTTTGAGGTCAGTGCTGCTAATTTATCATTGTAATGTGGCGGTTTCATGCAAAAACAAAAAACAAACTGTTGTTAAGGGAAACTTTTTTCTAAAATGGAGCCTTGTTTCAGAATTACAGGATTCCACAGAGTTAGACAAGAATATTATAACCACACCTGTGCCTGTGGTCAATGTGCAGCGCAGTAAAGCTGAAGCCAGCAACTAGTTATCATAACTTGGCATAAAGAAAGAAAAGAAAGGAGGAAACAGCTGGCCTGGTTTTGTACAAAAGATTCCCACATCTCCAACAAATGATATCCGATTTATTTGTTCCATACAGAAAACCACCAACTCTCTACAGTGTTGTGAAAAACTGCCCTCTACCTGATTACATTTTTTTTGTATTTTGGTTATACTTGTTTTAGATCAAACTAATTTTAATATAAGAAAGGTAACCTGCGTAAATACAAAATGCAGTTTTTAAATGATGATTTCATTTATTAAGGGGAAAAGTTAGCTAAAGTTATCGGCCTGACCCTTTGTGAAAGGTAATTGCCCCCTAAACGTAAAAACGGATTGTACCACCTTTGGCAGCAAGAACTGACAATGAGTCTTTCACATCACTGTGGAGGAATGTTGCCGCACTCTTCTTTGCAGAATTGTTTCAATTCAGCCACATTGGAGGGTTTCCGATCATGTAAAGGTCATGTCAAATCATCTCAATGTGATTTACGTCCAGGCGTTGACTAGGCCACTCCAAAACCTACATTTTGTTTATTTGAGCCACTCAGAGGTGGACCTGCTGCTGTGTTTCCAATCATTGACCTTCTGCGTAACCCAAGTGAGCCTGCGCTTCAGAGCATAAACTGATGGCCGACAACTAACCTTCAGGATTTTATGGTAGAGAGCAGAATTCATAATTCCATCAATTACGGCAAAGTCGTCCGGGTCCTGAAGCAGCACAGTCTAAATCCATCACACTCAATCCTTCCAAAAAGTTCAACTTTTGTCTCACAGCTAAAATGATAGTAATAACATCTGCCTTAACATTTTTTAAGTTGTTTATAATTTTCCTATCTGTGTGTGAAAGAGGGTTAATTCAATTCAATTTCATTTATATAGCACCAAATAGCAACAACCATCACCTCAAGGCGCTTTATATTGTAATGATACAATGATACAGTGAAAGGCCAACAATCAGAACAACCCCCTATGAGCAAGTAACTGGTGACAGTGGGAAGGAAAAACTCCATTTTAACAGGAAGAAACCTCCAGGCTCAGGAGGGGCAGCCATCTGCTGCAACTGGGTGGGGGTGAGGGGAGGGAGACAGGACAAAGGACACAATGTGGAAGAGCCAGAGATTCAGAATAACTAATGATTAAATGCAGAGGTGTGTATAAACAGAGTGAAAAGAGGTGAGTGAAGAAGAAACACACTGTGCATCATGGGAACCCCCCCAGCAGCCTAGGCCTATTGCCACATAAATAAGGGAGGGTTCAGGGTCACCTGATCCAGCCCTAACTATAAGCTTTATCCAAAAAAAAGAAAGTTTTAAGCCTAATCTAAACAGAGAGGGTGTCTGTGTCCGAAATCCAAACTGGGAGCTGCTTCTACAGAAGAGGGGCCTGGAAGCTGAAGGCTCTGCCTCCCATTCACATTCTGTTAATGGGAACAGTATGCTAATAAATACAACAGCTAACATAGCAGTTTTATCTTTTGTCTAACAACATATTCCCAGTGCCTCAGACATGCAGGGGGTCAACTGTGGTGTAGCGATCTGCAGGGGTTATGATACACTGGCAGAAACACTGAAGCTGTTCTGTGGGTTGAATGGGCCTGATGCCCTCTGCCTGAGGGCATCTGAGGCATCTGGAAACCAAACTAACAGTGAGTGAAACGAGGCTACACAACGGAAACAGTTAATGTCTTCTGGAAAGGTACGATGTGTTTACTTCCTGTTAGCCTTAGACCTTTGAAATGTCTGTCTGTGAGATATCTTTATTAGTTTAAAATGTGTATAATTTTGCTTTTAAATCACAAGCATTATTAAGTCAGCTCCTCCCTTCGTAATTAAACGAATGTATCAGTGCTGTTTTGCTCCAGCTCCAACATCTTCTCCAATGACTGAGCAGCAATTAGTAATAAGCCCATTCCCACACGTATTGTAGATAGCCATAATACATCTCACTCTGTCACTTTCATTTACTCAGTATGCACTCCTCACTTTTACTCTTTACTCTCCGTATTTTCATCCTCCCAGCAGTCAGCATCGCTTCCTCATGTCTCCCTCTCTCCCCGGAGAGTCTGTGTCTCCTGTTTTATTCTCATGCCCTTTAATGTTTCTCCCTCCTCCTCCCCCGAGCGCCCTGGGGGCCTTCCCCTGCCGTACCTTTGATCAGAGCAGTTACTTTTAAAGTCTTCTTTGCCGTGCTCACCTACGTCACAGGCGTAAACAGAAGTCTCACATGCACAGTCTTTCCAGAGTAAACTGGGAAAGTTCAACAAAGCCTTATTCTCTACATATATCTGCAGGCAGGGGGGGTGGGGGGATCACACTCGCCTTCTCCTTAATAGTCTACAAAATAAACCCCATTCATGATCACACTCTGCTCTTTGGGGGGCTCATGATTCTCAGGTCCCAGAGGAGGAACAAACAATCCTTACAAAGAGATATTTGTGCTCTATTTTATTTTCTCCTGTTTGTCTGTCCCTGCGGAACACACAAGCATCAAAGCCAGGCAGGGGGAATAGGAAAAGCTAGCTCTCCAACCTCTCTGGATAATAAGCTGGTGGTCCTCAGTGATGGTGTCACTGGCACTGATCTCCAAATCAAACTATGGGGTTGTTGCTTGTAGAGGGGGTGGTTGGCATTTAAACCATTGACGCCTCCTCTTTGACTGGCATCCAAGGCCTGAGGGCACTTCTTAAAGTGAAGACCAGGTTCCAGTTATCACGTCAAATACTTCCAGTATAGAGATGAGAACATCAAAGGCTAGATACAGTGATTATGGAGTCATATTTCTACATTCTCTAAACACTGCTGGAGATCATAAGCAGGCTTATAGCTTGATTGTTATAGGATAGAGATAACACCGAGTCTGCAACATGTGCAGCCAGTTACATCAGCTTTGTTAAGTTAAACAATTTGCTATGCATAAGAAATTATGTGATTAAATATCAATACCCACCCAAAAAAAAACAACTAAGAGTCAACAGCAGCTGGTTGGTACAGCAGTAAAACACTGTAGTGAGTGTTTAGCTGCAGGAGATTTAGTTAACATATGAGCCAAAGTACCATGGAGGATGCACACATCTGCCTAGAGCTCAACAGCCTGGTGAAGGCAGCGTGATATAAGATAAAGTGTTTCAGTTTACAGGTACACAGGTACACAGGTACACAGGGCCTCTGGGTTCTTTCCAGCAGAATCTGGATTCATTTGAGGTGTGGCTGCTTTGATTCACAGGTACACAAGCAGCTGTAGAGAACTGCTGTCTATTGGGGCATCTATCATGGAATTATGTGACACTAATTTTGAATTTTGTTGTATTTTGTGCTATGACAATACAGGCATTCATTCATTCATTCAAATAAGGCTTGGCATGTGTTGCAGACTGTTTCTGCTTTAGTCAGGCTGACTGGAATTCTAATATTTAATTTTTCTGTTATTTATCACCAACTAGCAGATGTGTGTGTGTGTGTGTGTGTGTGTGTGTGTGTGTGTGTGTGTGTGTGTGTGTGTGTGTGTGTGTGTGTG
>JAVDPK010002425.1:98991-111249 GCA_034780415.1 Cichlasoma orientale
GGATACTTAAGAGTAGAATGGGAGGCAGAGCCTTCAGCTTTCAGGCCCCTCTTCTGTGGAACCAGCTCCCAGTTTGGCTTCGGGAGACAGACACCCTCTCTATTTTTAAGATTAGGCTTAAATCTTTCCTTTATGATCAAGCTTATAGTCAGGGCTGGATCAGGTGACCCTGAACCATCCCTTAGTTATACTGCAATAGGCCTAGGCTGCTGAGGGGTTTCCTATGATGCACTGAGTGTTTCTTTTCATTCACCTCTTTTACTCTGTTTATACTCCACTCTGCATTTAATCAGTTATTATTAATCTCTGGCTCTCTTCCACAGTGTGTCTTTAGTCCTGTCTCTCTCCCCTCAGCCCCAGCCAGTCAGATGACTGCCCCTCCCTGAGCCTGGTCCTGCTGGAGGTTACTTCCTGTTAAAAGGGAGTTTTTCCTTCCCACTGTAGCCAAATGCTTGCTCATAGAGGTTGTTTTGACTGTTGGGTTTTCTCTGTATTATTGTAGGGCCTTTACCTTACAATAAAAAGCTCCTTGAGGCGACTGTTTGTTGCGATTTGGCGCTATATGAATAAAATTGAATTGAATTGAATGATGCCTTGGTGCATTTGGAAGGAACCCTGTCCCTGTTAAGGTTTAAACAGTCTCAGTGTGTAGATCGGGTGCCTGCAACACACTGTCTCAGTGCCATGTCTCAACAGGAGGTACCGGGATATGACCTGGCACATAGACAGAGGGTATGTCATCTCAGTCACCCTGCTGTCACCCTGTCTTTAGCTTAAAAAAAAAAAAAAACACCCACTCTGTAATTACAAGCAAAGCAGATAAATGCCTTCTCACGCAGGCACAGCCACATAGAAGGACTTTCTGTGGAGTTCCATCCAGCCCGGCAGAGAAGTTCAAGATGTTGACCGGCGCTCCTTTGCCCCCCTTCTGTTCAGTTTCGGAAACAACAAACAATGCGGTTGCTATGGGCTCATCTGAGCGCACTGAGAGAGACCGCATGTCAGCAGCAGTTTAGACGGCCAAGCTGAAGACAGCTCAGCGAGGTGCTTCAATGGCCTCGTTACTCCTCCTTTTGCATGGAGATGGTGCAATCAATGTTCTCGGTTCCTCGTGGAGGATGCACAGATTAGAGACAGCCTGAGAGTATTTACGCCATCTCTTCTACTGATAATCACACTCATGAAATAGCTTGAGCCTGACATGTCTGCAGGTCCTCAGTAAAAATGCCACTGGAAAGATCAGATCTGTGCTTAGTGCTGTAATTGAAAGCTTTATAGTAATTATTGATGAATCTCTAGATGATTCTCTGGAATGAATAATTAGTTAATAAAGTAATGAAAAATGCCTGACACATTCTCCTTAAGCCCAATGTGACTATTTCAGATGTTTCATCTCATCCAATTAACAATCCAAACTAAAACTAAATCCAAAATCTATTAAATAAAACAAGCCAAATATTTGTGCTTATGAAAATTAAAGAATGAAACACACTCACAATTATTCAGCTGATTCTTTCAGGTCTTCAAAGAGATCATTTCATTGAAAATTCACAACCACATAAAAACTGCTACAGGAACCCTGGATAAGCTCTTCAAGGGCACCCAGTGCAGATGAAGGGCACTGCAGACATACATTCTGGTGAGTGTGAGGCGTCTTCACTGAACCTCAAACAGAGTTACTACTGGTCATTTAGTGGTTACTGCCATTCTAAACGCCTGCAAGTACCAAACCAACTAGACTGCTCAGCCAATAAATTCCTTTGCATTTACACAATTCACAGAATATTTCAAACGATTCAACTTGTTTTGTCGGTAGAGCATTTCAGAGCACGGAGGACGAGTACGGACTCTACACCCCAAATGGCACTTAAATCATCAACTGATGAACTAAGTAGTTCATTTATCACAAAAATACAATGCACCTGTCACGCTTTCTCTAGAGAGAAGAATGTTCTGCTTTGGCCTCTGGAAACTTTTGAATGAGTGAGCCCTGAGTGGTCCAGGCTATTGCCAGGTACCCTAACCCTTAGCTGTCACAGTCTGTGATTTTTGGGCTTTGAAAACTGTTCTTCAATATCTTGGTAATCAGAGTTGGGAAAAAAAATGCTAACATGCATAAAAACTCTAACTTTTTTAAACAAAGTTATTTCAAATGAGACAAATAGCATTAAAAAAACCTGAAACCTCAAAGGGATCTGTCAGGATTAAGATTATCAGCAAAGCAACTCAACTGTAAAATTAATCTAAGGCCATGAATAAGACAAGAGTACAAACTTTAACCACTTTACGGTGTATCCATAAGCTCTTGTTACTGCTGAGTAACAGCAGATTCCTGGTGATGTACAGCCCTGACTTACCAGTCTCTCCATCTCCTGCTCTCGAAGCCTCTCCTCTCTCTGTCGGCGGTGATACTCCAGCAGATCGTCCTCGTTGTCGCTGATCTCAGTGATGCTGTTCTTCCTCTCCCGCATACCAGGATGTGGTCTCCCTGTGGACATCTTTCTGTGGGTCCTCGGGCTGGCTACGGGAGAGGAGCCCGGCAGGGAGCCGAGACTGTAAGCAGGAGACAAGGAATTCCCAAAGCTCGCTTTCCGTACCCCCGCGCCCCCAACACTGCCCTCTGTCAACAAAGAGGTAGGTGATGGACTGCGGGCTCGAATCCCTCTGCTGCAAACTTGCTCCTCTGATGTGGATCCAGTTTTACGCCGAAGTCGGGGACTCTCTGGAACAAGCTTGCCCAGATTTGAGGGACTGTCTGGAGTCCTCAATGTGGTGACTGTCCCTGGAAGTGCCCCTGGGAGAACTGGAACTCCTCTACGAGCCAAGGAGGGACTTAAAGGCGGCAACTCTCTCATACTACTGCTCCCTCCACTGCCCCCATTCAGCTCCACGTTCCTCCTGGCTAAGCGAGGGCTTTCTGGGGGCTGCAACGAGCGCGGATGCTGCTGGAGAGGCGAACCTTGGATTATGTGGACGATGGGGTCCAGAGGAGGCTGGAACGCTCTGGCAGGTTGGGAAAGCTGTCTGGAGGGGCTGGAAGTAAGAGCACAATCACCTAGAGGGGTCTGTTCTCTGAAGGGGCTGGCAGGTCTTTCTTGGAGCACTGTTGTAGTCTTGGTCCTCGGGCTGGAAGGCGACGGGGATGGACAGCTAGGAAACTTGGGTGTGAGCCTGGGGCTACTCGGCACAGCGTTTCTACTACTGAGAGATTCACTGGAGGACAGAAGCGGGGTCTGTCGAGGGCTCTCAGACCCATCTTGGCCTAATCCTCTGTGGCTTGGCTTGGGGCTTGGAGGAGCCTCTGTTAAGACCTTTCGCTGCAGCCTGGGGCTTTCCTGAACCTTTTGGCTCACCCCACTGCTGCTGAAGTTAGGCAGTATAGTCCGTGGCTGGGGTACAGGTGGAGGCTGAGCGGTGAAGTTGTAACTAGAGGAGCGTACAGGCACTGGCGGTAGAGAAGAACTCTGGTCCTGGGGTCCTCCACTAGGAGATGGGCTGGTAAAGCTTCCACTGCTGGCTGCTGAGGGGGAGGAGAGTGGGGAGAAAGGAGGGGATGTGTTCTCATAGCTGGACCCCACAGACATGGCCCCTGGGCTGGTAGGAGGGGACAACAGATACCGGCCCCCTCCATTGACCATGGGTGACAGGGGGGAGTGAGCTATTGACTGGCCTCCAGCAGGCTTTTTGGCCTCCGATGAAGTAGGCTGGGGGTCATCCATGACTAGGGAATCCATGATCTCCTGGAGGTCCCTCTCAATAGAGCTGACGATAGCACTGTGCTCAGATTGGACTCTCTCTCCAGGAGCTGGGGGACACTGGGCTGGACTGGCCTGGTGATTCCCATTGACCAAGTTCTCTGTGTCTGCAGGGGGGAGAGGAGAAAATAAGCAGCATTAGATAAATGTAATACAAAGAAAACATTTTCAGTGGAGCAGTATGCAGGGATGGCCTTTTCATCATTCAAAACAAAAGCAACAAATACAGAGATTAGACTGTTAGACTGTTTTCAAAATGAGTTAAGGAATACATCACGAATCATGGTGCGCTTTATTCATTTCAAGAACAGCAATTCAACAGTGATGAGGATCCCGATGTTGTGGGTCTTTCAACTCTTGGCCATGACATTAGCTTACATGGCACTGCTCTGGTCAACGATAGTGTTTCCCACAGAAACAGTAGGTAGAAAAGAAGGAAGAAAGAAGGCATGCTCTCATTTCCAATATACTTATAATACACTGACTGCTCTACAGCCTCTGTGAGCTGCAGCGAAGCAGCACCAGCTCTCTACATGCTTTAGGTTCTAGTTATTATTACCTCAAGCTCGCAGTGGGTTTTTCCAAGCAGAACAAGGAGTACTATAACCCGTGGCAGTCTGATTCTGTCCGACAGTGGCATAAGAGACTAGAGAGAAAGACCTCACGGATCATGTGCTAGCCCAACACCAGCACTGGTGAATCTTTCAGAATCAAGAGCTTAATCACAGTTCTCCTTCACCTGAGCTTCATAATACAAGTACCTTCAATAACTATGAGAGTAACACAGAGTCATCTATTTGCTGGAAAGTCTAATGCAAATCTGCTGATTGACCTAACATTACCCCTTTCCCCTTAAGAGAAGAAGTCAAAAGGGAGATCACCCAAGCAGCAGTGGCACTGTTTTCCTTTCAGGGCCCCACCTTTAGCCCTGATGACTTTTTCATGACCTTCCATAATTAATCTGTGGGTTGTTTCACAACTGCACAATGTTCTTTCTTTCCTGGTTGGATAAGGCTCAGTTTCTGTGCAGAAAATATCTCAGGACTCTGAGCCCCTCCTCACTCTTCACAGTCACACTGAAATGGAACTATTTAGAAAATGCACTGCCAGAGTTCCTCACCTACCCAGAAAATTGAACAAATTCCACAGTTTCAACCTGTTATTTGAGATGTGTTCAACAGCAACATCAAATCCCTGTTTTCCAGCCTGGTGCAGAAGACAGGTAAGTACAAGGTCAGAGCAGGGATTAGTGGTGAGGAAAGGAAGGAAGGACACACACGAGAAGACGAACAGACAGCTGGCACTGGATATGGATGAGAAATAAATGTGCCTGCATAACCCAATTACTGTATGGCCCGAAAGCAAACGTAGGACACAGGCCAGGTAATCTAATCTTCACCATCTTCCACTAATGTCATCATAGTAGATTATAACAACAGAAACGTACAGCCACGTGGGAGATTCAGCAGTGTGGCTTTGAGGCAGGGATCACTCCACAGATCAGGCTTTCATTAATGTTAAATGAAATCTGTTCAAAGTGACTTGTCATTTTAATCGAGGATAATTGCGACGTAGAGTCAGCGCAAACACAGAGCGGTAATAAAGCAGGAGAGGGTCAGAGCTGTCGTGTCTGACTGGGATGCTGAGAGATGGAGCAGATAAACATGAGAAAAATAAGAGTCAGTTGTGTGTCTTTGTAAACATGATGTCAGAGAGGCAAATCCCACTAGTAAAAGTGCTCCAAAATATAGAAGCTTCACAAATAATGCATTAGCCGTGCCTGCTCAGCTGACATGGGAGCAGCTCTGCCTGCTTTTTCTCCAACAACGCGAAGCTCTGCCCATGTGACAGCCTGGCTACAACTGACTCTGAATGCATCTCATGTAAATTACACAGCACGGAGGTGCAAATGTTAATGTCACATCGTTTCTCACAGATTCTTATGTGAGTAAAAGACGGAGGTGGGGGTGACAGGGATTAAAGCGACCGTTCCGCTGAGGGAAAGCCCGTGCAATGATGTCATGGGATACAGACTATCGCCTCGAGTGCATCGTGCCAAACTTCATTTAAAAACACGGCGATTTAATGTTAGCGTACTTGCCGGTAAGACTGATTGGTTTCAACATGACAACGAGATATTCAATTACAGGTGAGATCCTCTGCATTTCGGCATCAATTCCATCCTATGTAAGCGCCAGCTAACAAACAAACGTTTGGATCATCTGCCATTCCCAATTTCTCCCCTCACATGAACGCCGTGCGATATTGTGACCGAAGAAAATAAAATTGTATTTCCTGAAAATCAAACAGGCATGTTTATTGATCTGATGCGAGCCGAATAAAGACTCAGTGTCAACTTCATTAAATCGAGTATGTATCGCTTTTCTAAGAGGTGTACACCTTCTCAGAAAAGCACACAAACGTGAAACAGACATATTGTTAATGGAGTTTGGCATGTGACCTGTTCGTATTACTTTCCTCAGGCATTAAGCACTAGGGTTACTCACATGAAGGAATAAAACTGCGACCCGGTCAGTTTCTATGCGGTTCACCTGCTATATGACACACACATGAGGCCACGTCCTCCGGACACCGCTGACAAAGCGGCTGTGGCGGAGCACCGCCGTGTCTGGCTCCACACACACCGAGGAGATATGGAGATTCAAAGCGGTGGTGATAATTCAGCCGGGGCTAGGGTGCTGGGCACCGCTGCTAACTGCTGAACCGCTGCCACCAAGTTACAAGAAATGTAAAACGGGTTTTCCGGTCCTGACTTTCAAAGTAAAGCTTCACGCGGAGTCCACGCAAATGTGCTTCTACTACAAACATAAAAGTGGCTTTAGACTGGCTTTGACAAATGCACTGTCCCCTAAGTTTTCTGAAAGTTAATACACTGCTTTAGAACTGATATTTTGCAAATAGACCTAGTTATGAAACAAAGTAGCTCAGAACTCCTCTCGACAGGCATTTTATTTTGAAGGCAAATTTGTATTACTTCCTGTGTCGTGGCTATCTTAACGAAGCTTTTCCTGTCCAGAATGATGTAAACGACTGCGAGATTTACGGGCTGTTTTAGAGAGTCACGGCAGCAGATTTTATGGCTTGTCACTGTTATTTGTCTCTGTATTGCAGATTTGGTCAGTTTCAGATGAGACAGAGGAGAAATCATCCACATATTAAAACTGTCCATATCCATATTAAAATAAAGGTTTGTGGCATCCAGAGGCAGCGAGAGAATGATGCAGCTCATTAGTTCACCAAAGCAAGAGAAGTCTAAAAAAAAAAAAAAAAAAAAAAAAACTTTAGGAAGAAAGTGTCTTCAAATTGTGAAAAATTAATTCAGTTTATCAAAAATAATACATATTCCTTTGCTTTGTGTGTGTGTCACACCATCTCTGAATATCTTTCCACATAAAAACAAAGATTTAACTGATCTAGCATAGTGAAATATTAAAAGGAAAATAGAGCCGGTCTTCTGGGATGGAAATGTGGGTTTGGACTGGTTTGGAAATGGAAAATAGGGGGCAGGAAATATGTGGTTACCCTGTTAAATGGCAAAAAGATTCTGAGTTTGATGTCCAAAAATGGTGCTTTATTAATAAGCACTTGCTTTCATTTCATAATAGTGAAGAAAATAAATAAATCAGAGATTCAGCGTGTGTTAGTGCCAATTTACAGCCACAACTGCATCCCCAACCTTCAGCCCTGTCCTCAGAGCTGCTTTTTGCAGACTGTCCGGATAAAGGCCTTTCACTGGGAAGAATACAGAGGGTAGGGGAACAAGGGACCAGAGGGGAAACCCAGGCAGGGAGGGTGCAGAGATGGGACACCGTATACTGGAACTGGGAGATTTATAAATAGCCTCTGAAAAAAGACACTATAATCCCAGCCATCGGCCACTTTAAGGAAGCAGCTCAGGACCACAAAGCTGTGTGCTGGCCTCGCAGAGAGACACAGGAAGTATCGGTAAGGAGGCAGCAGTCGTGGGCCGGCTGGAGTCGGCTGCACGAAGTTCTGGCAAAGCTTGAAGAAACTAAACAAGACAGGCAAATGTGACTGGCACCACTGTGATTTGTGATTCTTAATTGGTCTTCAGTGGGGATGTCTGTGGTTGTCTGTCGCTCTGTGTCTTGTATAGACATTGGCGACATGTCCAGTGTGTACCACACCTCTTAGCCAGTGTCAGCTGGGACAGCCTCCTACCTCCATTCAAACCTAGCTGGATAAACAGCTCAGAAAATGGATGGATGAACGACAGAGTGCTGCAAAGTGCGCAGAACCCTGGAGAACAACATTTCACGACATTTGAGTTTGCAAGACAATCTTTACAAAGTGATGCAAGTTTTCAGAGTCTTGAAGCAGATATGCGGCTGCCATTAGGCAATAAACAAATTAGTTCACCATCACTACCACTAAGCTCCTGCGTCTGCTGTGATAACACTGAATGCCCCCCGGTAGGTCTGCAGTCTCATTTAGCCACTTGATAACAAACAAGGGCCACGAAATAGCTACAGCAGTCACAAATGAGACATGACGTGTGCTGTAGAAGAAAAAACTCATTCAAAAACCCAATGACTGAACCGCAGCTCCCATCAGGGTTATAGGACTCACTCCCATGCTGCTCTGTGAATGAAAAGTTAAAAACGTGAGCATCAGTAAAGTTTAGTGGATTAAGGTTTCAGGCTTGCAAGGAAGGAAAAAAAGCACTTGTCGTCCAATGCAGAGTAGCAGGTTTGAGTCTAACCACATGGCGTGTATGGTAGTGTTAGGTCAGGAGTCCATGACCAGGTCAAGAAGGTAGTAAAATGGAGAAGAACAAAAGCTTTCTTGCAAGAGAGAGTACTGAATTCTTTCATACAGCTGATCCAGAAGAGATCTAAACCATGCTCTATGATGGAGACGTCTATCAGCAATTATCTGTTTATTGATGTGTGTGTGTGGAAAACAGACTGTATGTTGAAGACAGATATAACCACTGTGACATCAACCACTGTTAGTGAGGTCCTGCTGTGAGGCTTCAAGACGAAGCAGTGTGCGACGTGCAGTGAGCGGTACTGACTGTGAAGCAAAGGTAAGCTGCATGCTCATTGGCTAGCAGCTGGTCAATCACAAGGTCAACATAACCTCAGTTGTCCTCCATTTTTACTATAACGGGACCACAATTTACAAAATAACCATCTGGCAGTGTGCAGTGAGACTTCAAACTAGCAACCGAGACCATAACTTCACCAGCAAACTGTTTACTCAGGTCACAAATCAAGTGAGAAGTAGATCCATGTTCACCCCCTGCTGGTCATTACAAAGAATGCAGATTTAAGGCACTTACACAGTGGCTTCACTTTTCAGACCCAGAAGCTATGTTCATCTTTTGTATACAGTGTACAATGTGGAGCCAGCTTTAAGCCAGAGGAAGTGTTTCCATTTTATTCCAACATTCACACCTGTACTGACTTTAACCTCTCCCTCAAAGTTTAGCTTTATCTAAGCACTGCACCATGAATCTCTTTCAGCAGAGATGCTCCAAAGTGACTAAAATTTGTCAAGCCTTAAGCACAAACTGCCTATGTACATGTGTAAGGATTCAGCCTTACAGTGCATACTGCATACTAGAAACTGACATTGCTTTATTTGGACACAAGACTGAAAAACTCGTCAGTTGTAGGTTTGGCCTCATAATTGCCTCAAGTTCATACACAGATAACAAGTGCCGCTTTCAAGTCTTTCCTAGCTGATACGACAGACATGCCCAGATTATCATGGGAGTGGTATAAGCAGTCTTCATCTGAACGCAACTCAGGAACGCGTAATTGGTACGTTTCTAAACAACGGAAGGCTTTCATTAGTGGATCAGGAAGTCCAGAGCAGCCAGCATGCCTGTGTGCTATACTTATCCCCTGGTGGCATGCAGCGTCAACAGTGGGAGGAGGAGGGAGGGAAACAAGATGCTATGACAGTTCCCTGGAAGTATAGCTTGCCAGGAGAAGTTACACTTACAGCTGTGAACATGCCAGGAGGAAGACACACACATAAACACACGCAAACACTCAAGCAAGCTGAAAACTTTGCCTGGAGACGCAGAGGAATGAAAGGCTCATAAAACATGCATGGTGTGAACTCCAGCACCAGGTCCCAGCTGGGTACCGTTCAGGCTCCGGGGTTCAACGGGTGCTGAATTTTAAAGGCTCCAAGTGACAGCAAGGAGTCTGATGACAGAGCTACAAACAGGAATTCTGATCAATCTATGGCTCTGTTTAATGCAAATATTTAAATAAAAATGTCTTTTAAGTGAAATACTGACTTATTTACAGTAGGAGCCAAAAAACACACAAAGAAAAGTTGCCAGTGTGAGACTGTTTTGTGCTGCTACACTTCCTCCACTCTAACAGTTTATAAAAAGGGGGAAAATACTTGGAGTTTACTGCTGTACAAACATCCACCTGTAAAATACACTGCTCCACCTCCACCAGCCTGTTAAGAATCAGGCCCATTCATCTATGCGGACCGAGCTGAAAATGGAACTTTGTGAGGGAAATTCTCTTTTTTTATTCCCTCAACAAACGGCCAGTTTTCTTCACACTCATTTGGGTTTGCAAGGAAAACGTGCCATGAGGTGCAGAGTTAGTGCTCCTGAAGGATAACAGACAGAAAATACTACAAAATGCATGTAAAGACAATAAGAGCATGCATGTGAGGACCATACAGCACCTGCACACAGTCTGTAGTCCCCGGTGGAGACACGTCCTCCTTGGGGCATCATACTCTTCATCCTGAAGGCTTCCTCAGGGTGGTTGAAGCGAAAGAAGGCTGATTGGCCAAAACACAGCATGCAGCCTGGAAAGAACCACATATAATTTATATCCATACTAGGGCAGAGGTATTACCAGCTTAATATACATAAAATACTAAATGTAAAAATACTGCAAATAAATATCCCGTGCTGCTAGCTTGTTAACGCTAAAGCAAAAATGTGTAAGTAACATTTTACTGTTGTAGTTCTGCTTTTAGGTAAAGGTTATTTTTAACGCACAATGCTCAGTACATCTTTGACAATAAATGAATCAGATATAGTATTTTATCAATATAGTACATTTTTAATATGAAATCTAATAATAATAATTTAAATTCAAAAAGTACAACACTTTACAACAAATAGATTAATGGGTTCAAATGCAACATTTTCCTCTTAAATATAGTGAAGCAGAGGAACAACGTAGTATAAAAAGTAAATATTTAAGTCAAGTATGAGTCCTTGAATAAATATACTTTCCTGGCTCAGTCCTAATATTTAACATACAGACACGTGAGAAGCATCAATTTCCCATCTGAGTGCTCATAAAGAAAACAAATAACCATACCCAACACAAACAATCCCCCAGAAACTGCAGCAGTGGCCTGTAACAGCGTCCAGTCTGAACACTGAGTGCAGAGATAAATAAGGTGAACGGCAGCATCAGAGCTGTTCTGACAGCATCAGGAACACAGCGGTGCTCACAGAAGCTGTGCTGACTCACACCACAATATTTTCACCATCATCACCACGAAGCGTGAGGGCACGCAGTCCTTTGTCACTATGCAAAGGCAATACTGACAACACACAAACTTGATGAAGCCAGACGACAAAGTACAGAAAAGATATGAGAAGGATCCAAGTTCAAGAGACACGTCTGTACAAAACCACAAATCTCAGGATAGTTCCTTTTTTCTGGGAAGCAGGAAGCTTTATCAGAACTGCAAAGTTAAAAAGAATAAATTATAAAATCGCTAAATAACCCCCAACTTCAAAACGTCTGTCCTCTCCTCCCATTGGCTTATACAGATGAACAATCTGCTCTGCCTCTCCCTGGCATCCTGTTCCTATAGGAAGCACATCCAATTACAGAGATAAGATAATAAAATGCCGTTTCAGTAGATGCAGAATAAACAAAGTGATGACAGAATGAGCTGTCCATTCAGAAACATCAAATGATAAAATCATACAAAGGAACTCATTTCAAGTTTTCAAATATTCGGTGCTATTAGAGCCCGGCGAATTTATCAGCGGGCCAATATTATCAGCTGATATTCAGGTTACCACCCAACAGCAGCTATAGTCCTCAAAACAGCTCCAACAAACTTACTGCGAGCTAACGGGTCGGCCACAGGAGAAATCACAGTACAGTAGAGTCCAGAGACTCACAGGACAGGCAGCTGAACGATATCGAGGTCCACCACAGCAGAGTGAGCTTGCTGGGAGGGAAACGCATAAGGGAAAGGGCCTGGAGCTAGCTGGTTAGCAGAGTCAGAACTTTTAAAATAAGAATGGGAGTTATTAATGTGATTAAGTTATTGTGTGTGAAATGCTGTGAAAAGATTAAGATCAAAAATTGAGCAAAAACTGGAATGAATGCTGAATTTAAATTGATCAATTAGCCGTAATTAAAGACCACATTACAGTTTTTATTGATTGCTTTGACCTGTTTGAAGAAACTGGGAACCTCTCAGTCTTCATCATCACCATCTCAGC
>JAVDPK010002425.1:129207-145174 GCA_034780415.1 Cichlasoma orientale
CGTGTAAACGGGAGGGCGAAACGCATCGAAACGACGCCGTTTTCATTTTGAAACGGTGTCGTGTAAACGGGGCCTTAATTTGAATAGAAGCCAGGGCTCTCTCTCTCTCTCTCTCTCTCTCTCTCTCTCTCTCTCTGTCTCTCTCTGTCTCTCTCGCTCTCGCTTGATCACGATATAAAAGAACAAAGGTTAAGCCCAGTGTATTACCAGGCATTTATACAAGCCATAAAACTTCAAAGAGTTCCCTGCAGGCACATTAGCCCCTGCAGTAAATATTATGATACTGTTGCAGCATCATACGTGCTTTATGCTAGATGTCTGACCCACTGACAGTGTGCGCAAAGTGAAAAAGCTGGCTCTGGGATGGAAGAGGTGCTTGGATCCATCGCAGTATGTGGAAATACTCCATTACAAGTTAATTACAGTGGACCTGTGGACCACTTTTTTTAATTCTATTCACAGTTCAAAATAATTCTTATTTACCTTCTAGCAGACCTTTGTCCAGCCAAGCTCTTTTATTTCAGTCATCTTTATTCTGACTGGAAGGATTTTTATATACAGTCATCTGTTAGAAGAACAGCATGACACAACATGCCAACTTTGAAGCAGCACAGCTCACAAGCTATGGGTTCTGCCATTGAGTAGGCTTCCAGCAGTTGGCCAATCAGAAGAAAGGAAGTTTTTTTGTGTGTGTGTGTGTGGGGGGGGGGGGGTCTACAGAAACAAGATAAACAAGAAAAATGAGCTGGGAATCATGCAAAGCTAATCTAGTGACATCCCAAACTAAAAATAAATAAATAAGATTATTTATTTATTTATTTATTATTATTTCATAGCTTTAATCCCTCCCTTATTGTTCTACACTGTACAGACTAATAAAAAACAAAGAAAAACGTTTCATTGTGTAAGTGTGGCTAAACTTTACTTCTTACAGAGATCCTGAATGCGGAAAAGTTTCTCACAATGAACATTAAAGGTAAAAGCAACAATAACACGTTTCAAATCCCCCCTAACACTATTTAAGTGTCTCGTGCCAGTGGTAAGTCACTTTATCTCCCACTGTGAGGCATACGTGGATGATACAGACTCTGGCTTGTCTGCTAACACCTTGTGTTCTTCCTGACAGGCTCAATGAAACCAACCAACTATTGTCCACTTAAAGTTCCAGCTCATCCCTCTTTGAACAAACTGCCTTCTCTTATTATAAATCTCAGACAGTCACTACTAAACCTCTTGTTGAGCACATTTTCATTTTTTTTTTAATAATACCAGCTTGTTGCTGCTAAGCTGAAAGCTATTGCAAGCTTTAGACTAAGCATCTAGTCATAGCTTGCTCACCACTCACTTGTCCTGAAGGGAATATTTATGTGCCTTGTAAAGTATTACTCACATCATGGGAGTGGCAACCAATAAAGTCTGATCTACTTCCTGCTGCATAATTAGATCTGTATCAGCATGCATTAAGGTAATACCGCCGTGTAAACAACCCAAATTTTTGCTTTCACTACTACTGCAGCTCTTCCCACTGTACAGTACTGTCCAGGACCCTGATGGTGAACTTTGGTTTACCCTCACGCTCATTTTTCACCCTTAAGCCTCCTCTGGGTCTAATGTTGCTTCTGTCTGGGGTAAAGGGGGCAATATAAATAGCCCCGTGTGCCCACTCAGGTTACCCTGCCACTGTCCAGGTCGAAATGCCAAAGTAACAAAGGCATCCACTGGCAGACATGTTTCTCCAGACATATAGATCACAAAGCAGGACACTGAATACAGTACAGCATTTAAAGAAAATACTGGATGCACTATAGCGCTCAGAAATAGCACTACAGTGTTTATGATTACACAGCAGTGCAGCGGGAAGTTCACATCCTGTGAATAATGATGAGTACTGTCCCTTTAACTCATTCTCATTACACACAGCACACTCTCTGACACTCCACGAATGTCCATGACTGAATTCACACAGTCACAGTTTCACTTCCTTTAATGTGATTAAGCGCTGAATTGGGCAACATTAGAAGATGATGTAAAGAAGGACAGCACACCAAAGAGATTCTTTCGTGTGTGTTTGCATGTTACGATATTTCTGCTGCCCAAACAAAATGAATTGAAATATTAAAAGCTGTCTGACCTTCTGATAGAATTAAGTGCACCGATGATCTCAGCTGGAAAGTTGATTGAAAGCTGTAAACTTAGTACTTAAAGTTGAGGTGGTCGGGGTGGATGGTGGGTGTAAAGTTCACACTTCACACCAGAGATGAGACTCGCATCCAGATACCCGTCTATGGGTTCAGGCACTAATGGTTACATCTCAGAAAAGACTGTCTCCAGTCACTGCGGGCTTCCTGCAGTCACATGGCCGAGCCTCCCTGAGTCTGGTTCTACTGGGGGACTCATCCTTTTAATACTGAGTTCTTCCTTCCCACTGGCACCACGTGATGCTGATAGGGAACCGTCTGATCATTGGGTTCAATTTCATAGGTTCTGTACCTTACAGCAGAAAAT
The DNA here is from genome assembly GCA_034780415.1 of Cichlasoma orientale. Taxonomy (NCBI): domain Eukaryota; kingdom Metazoa; phylum Chordata; class Actinopteri; order Cichliformes; family Cichlidae; genus Cichlasoma; species Cichlasoma orientale. The sequence goes on from JAVDPK010002425.1 coordinate 131,713, forward strand.
CCTGGGATGGCTCATCGTGAGCTGGTGATAAAACTGAACTGAATAGAACCTTTTTGCCAGTAGTTATGCTTCAGCAAGTGAATATTGTACTGCAAGGTTGTTAGTAGACATCTTACTGATACACTCAGCATCCATATTACATTTTTTTTTTTAAAAAAGCTTAAAATATCACATTCAGTACTGTGCAAAAATGTTAAGCCACCCCTCATTTCTTTACATTTTGCTTCCAAGCAGCCAGATTTTCTTGTAATCTTTTAAATTTGGTTTTGAACAATAGTTTCCAGACTTTCTGAAGATCTTTTAAAGTGTGTGTATCCTAAAAGTGGAGGACAAAATAAGGGGCAGGCCTAAAAAACTAGCTACAGCAGATGAACCGTGTCTGAAAGTCCTGTCCTGGGGAAATAGGAAAAAAGACCTGACACAGGACCCGAGAGACGCATCTGTCCCTTCAGCTCATCCAATCTACTGTTCACCAAAGCCTCATCAGAAATGGTCTCAGTGGAAGGGCGGCTGTCAGGAAGCCATTCTTAAGGAAGGGAAACAGGGAGAAAAGGAGGATGTGTGCCAAATTACACAAGAGGTGGACTGAAAATCTGCGGCAACAGGTCTGATGGCGTGTGATCCAAATTGGAATTTTCCAAAAACACTGAAGCAGTGTGGATCATCTGACAGAGAACGGAACAAAAGGCAGCCGACATCCAAAGAAGAGCTCTGGGAGATCCTCCACGGGGAACTTCTGAAGACTACTTGAAGAAATGAGAAGAAAGCTGCCTTAGAGAGTTAAGACTGTGTTGAAGAATAAAGGTGGTCATACCGAATATTGACATTTAAACTCATTAGAATTGTGAAAAATCTTTTTGCCTCATATGCTGAATGTACTTTACATGTTTTTTTTAATCACGTTTTGATGAATTGCTGCATGTTTTTTACATTTTCCTAGCAAAAACAAAGAAATGAGTAGTGGGCTAAGACTCGTACACAGTACTGTACAGCATCGCATTTGGCTTTCAGCTTCAACATGTTTTGCCCCAGTCAGTCCGAAGGAAACACACATGGCTTATACGTTCAACTTTATTTTTGTCCTCTGATACAGTTGCAAAGCTTCTTGACTGTCCCTGTAAGATCCTTTCACTTACATTACAACTTTGTGCAGCAGGCAGATGAGCTAGTTAAGGCGTCCAGTTAACCTTTGTCTTGATCTGCCATACTTTCCCACTGCTGCTTTCTAGCAAAACAATCCTTCACCTTCAAAACGTCAGTCCCAGAGTGCAACATGAGAAAAGTTCTCCACAGAGTCCAATCTAAGATCCACTACAGCTGCAGCAGATTGAAAATCCATTCATCTCCCCCATTGGTTTCTTCCACATCTGCATGCCTGAGCGCAGCAAAGCCCACTCTGTTAACTGATTAACCCAGGAACCTCAGGCTGCTCTTCGATCGATAGTTGTTTAATAACACAGAGCGTGCATTTTATCCAACAGACTTGCTGGCAGAGAGCTATTGGATTGATCTTTAGCTTACAATTACTGGGATCGTGCGCATCAGCAGGCGGGAGAAGCCACTAAGTTAAAGAGAAACCATGGATCCATTACTGCAGTGCACATTCTGCACAGGGAAATCTTGTGGCAGGTGCATTGGGACGGCGGCTGAGCCGGTTCCTACCTTGTGAAAGGCGAGTGGGCTGTTTGAGCTGGATCCCATCGACAGCACAGAGGTTCCCACATGGGTGCAGTGTAATAACCCCTGACCTGTTCTCTATGTAGCAGTGCTGAGCTGCCACACCAGGACCCTGGATGTTGATGTCCTTGGCTCCATGACCCAGAGTGGTCCGGCCTAACGGAAGGAAGGAGTGGTAGACTTAAATATTGTGCTGTGGCTCAGTCACTCAATTTGGTTCATTCTGAATAGAAAATTAAGTGTGTTTTGTAAATATTGGTCATACCATGTTTGAAAAAGGAGGATTAGCTGTGGTAACGGCATGCTCATTGGCTAACGGCTTGACGATCACAAGTCACAATCCAATGAGTTTGTGTGTGTGTTTTTAAACCAATATGGTAATGGCAATGGACCAAACAAATACTGTCGAGGTAACATAAACTTAGTAACCATGGTTAAAATCTGATAATGTAATACAACGTGATACCGATTTAAGCGGTACAGTCACAACTCAGTTGGCCTATTGGTTGTGTTCAAAGGGCTGGTGTTAAAGCAGCACTCTCACCCTCAGGCAGGGGCAGCAGGGTGATCGCCGTGCTCAGTCGTCCACTCCCCAAGCTGACCAGGTGGGGACGCTCTGCTTGGAACTTCAGCCCCTTTCCAGTCTCGATCAGGTCCAGCGGTGTGCTCTGCAGGGGAAACCAGAGATTTGTGATAAGTTTTCATACCTGTGAATAAATGTTTGGGATGTGAATTTAAAGCTGATTCCCCATCAGTGCTGCACGTTCACTATCACAGGACGGGATTCTAATTGGCTGCTGGAGGCGTAATTAATTATGCAAAATCCTATTATCATCCCATCTTTGAAGAGTTGGTATTTCTTCCTATTTTTCCTGTGCAACCTTGCAGCTGCTTGAAGGCATCACATGTTTGCAGACATCGCGGCACACTGTGTGTAATCTGATAGAGAGGACACTGTACACCTCTGAACCTGAGCAGGTCGCATCATCCGATTGCACAGCTACTGCATGTCTGCATGATAAACGGCTTGTTGCGAGTGGGACCTAACAGGAGATCATTTCCTGTCCATTAGCTGAACTAACTGGTTTTGCATGACACATAAAAACATGGGCACGTAGCATTATGCGGACTGGGGTCACAGAGGACAGATGACTCTCTGCACACAGTGAACTTTTTATTGCTTCGCTAATGGATCGGAGCCAGAGAGCAGTCCTCACTGAGGAGAAGGGGCGCTGCTGTGGCTGTTTACGTGTTCCTCACCTTCTGAGGGAGGTGTGTGCGTCGTCTTCCCCCTCACAGCTCAGGCCGAAGCACCGCCATGCGACTCAGCTCAGTGAGGGGGAAGGGATGTCACCATGGCAACAGCGCTCTGCAATTAAGAAACATGAAGCTCCTGGAGGGCGTTCGGCGAGCAAACTTGTGATGAGCGCTTTTCAGCGCAGCGATGCCTGACTATAAAGTCTCTCCTGCTTTTAAGTCATCCTCTTATAGTCAAATTACTCCCACCACTGTACTGAGGTCTGACTGAGATGCAATAAAATGTTCTGGTTTGAGCGTTACCTCCTATGGTTTGATATGATTTGATATCATTGCATGGATGAGTTCTTACAGGACAAACTGAAGCTGTCAATTGGAGCTCTTTATTTGAGTGATTTTGACAGACATGCATGATGTAGAAGTTCCTGCTCTGGTTCCCACACTTTTTGACTTCCCTTCATGACTCCTCAAAGACTGCTTTTGGCCTGTGCGCAGACTGAGGTCACAAACAGTAGCAGTCAAAAGATTTAATGCTTTATTTCCTACTAGCTACATAATAATACATGATAAAGGCCTATAAAGAACCTGTAAAATCAGCCTTGTTTTCTTTGGTAAATCTTGTGTCTTATATGCTTCCCCGCCTGCTGTCCTCTCTCTGTCTTTCTCTTATTTTGGTAAATGTTTTCCTTGAACACGCACTGGTTCTTTTACTTCCTGCCCATGTCTGTTTCTGTCCATTGCCCTGCCCTGTGTTCGTTAGTTCATCCCAAACCCAGTTACGCCATCGTTTGGACTGCATATTATCTGCTTACCTGCTCAAAGTCACCTGTAACTATACATGTACAGGGAGTAGTGATTAAGGAATGGGAGGGTGAATTTGGACACAGCTACCTCATCGTATTTTAACGATTTAGCACATTAACTGGCATCTTTTCTAAATGTGTGTTGGTGGAAATCCCGAGCACAGCCGTCCTTAGGCCTCGATAGACTGCACGAGTCACCAAACAGCAATTTTGTGTCACATCACACTTGGTAAGCTTTAGCGGCTCTTTTTCTTCTGCATTGACAGTCAGTGTCTAAAGTTGTTTTTACAGAGCTGTGCCAGCTCAAGTGTTACATGGGCGTGGAGTCATTCACTGGCATTGATTTGCATTTTAAAAAACTGCTGTGTTTGCATCTTTTTGTCCCACTTATGAGGCCTCGCGTTGTTTTATTTATTATTTAGGACGCGGTGAGCGATTCTGTGTCCTCTCGGCTGGTCAGCTAGCCGTGTGTGTCCTAATAGGATTATCTGATTGTGGTGGTCTGTCGGTGGAGTGGGGTCAAGTCTAAGAGGATTGCTGGGACAGAGGCCAGCTTGGTTGGAAGGCACTGGGAGAGCTTATACTGGGAGCGATGGGATGAGAGGGGAGGCGCCTGCTGGCTTATCTGCTGTGTGCTGCTGCTCCCAAGTGGTGCGCTCAGCAACAGCTTGCTTTCTGTCTGCCTGCACGCACAGGAGAAACTGTAATGCAATCGAAGCAGCAAATATTGCACATCTACTTCATCTGCAAATTTACAGGGGTAGCATTGTGGAGATGTGGAGCCCAATATTAATTTGCCTGTGGTGAAAAATCGAATATCTTAAAGGACAATTCCACTATATTCCATGTTTTATTTCCTTAATTTGTCCTCTGAAAGTGGCCCTAATGAGCAGTCAAGCTTGCGCACAGTGGTCCCCCATCACCTCTGGAGGCACGTGTCCGCAAGCAGGTCAGCCTCCGCAGGCTTCTCTATGAAGCATCAGTGCGGGCGTGCAGTGTTTCTCAGACAGCGCGGGGGGAGAGTGCTGCAACAGAAAACAGAAGCAGAAATCTTCGGGGGAAAAAGCTCAGCGATAGCTTTGTTTCCTGTTTTGACTTCTTCTTTTCCTATTCCAGCGATGAAGGAGTGATTTGCACTTGCCGTCTTTGTTGCAGAGACTTTGAAGAAAGAGGAGTCGCACCTTTCCAGTGAACAACATGAAGCCCTGTCAGTTTTTTTAGCCGTTATTTAACCAGGGAGTGAAATCTTTGAGTATAAGAAGCTAGTTTGCAAGGGTGGGTGCCATTAACCGAGCAGGACCCTCTCGCTGTGAAGAAGCGCCAACCACGGTTCCACCATGCTGCTTTTGTACATGTGAGGCTATTAACAGCTTTTCATTTAATGAGTTCACAGCAAGCAAGACGTCCAGTGTTCTCTTTAGATCGACTAAAACACGGTTCCTCTCTTTGGGAGATATGCTGTGACAACTGTGCTCCATTACTGCAGCCGGCAAGAAGAATTCTCTTTTTCATTAAAATATCATTTCCAGTCAATTTCCCACTTTTGTTGTTTCAGATGAAATTCTTCTTCCTAAAATGAAGATAAATGACTCTTAATGTTTTCCTTTTGTGCTGTCATATATATATATAGTGTGTAGCTGCTAAATATGGCTAAAGGGTGAAAGATTAAGGGAAAGTGAACCTATAAAAATGTGTTGTTTAAAACAAATCACAGACTCGGCCAACCTGATAGGCTGAGGACGGCTGTTCCAAAAGCTGCCCTGAAGGGGGGAGGATCTAAAACATTTTGTTTTGGACAGAAGGTGAACTCAGGGGCCCAGTTTGAGATAAATAAGGATTATTTTGAATGTGAATCACTCACTGCTAAGTCTAAGAATAGAAAAATAAAGCTGGAAATGGAGGCAATAGGTCCCCTTTAAATGCCTCAGATGTCTGCAGAGCCATCCCAGGTTTGCTGCAGGACTCATTAAAGTTTAATCTCATCTCATTCCTTTGTTGCACTCTCTAACTGGCTACACGCACAGGAAAAACCCCAGAACACACAGATCCCCCCTCCCCTTAATGCCTGACAGGATTTTTAGAACCAGCAGGTGGAAAACGCAGACATCTAATCTCAGGGTCTGTCTAATTACTACTTTACCCTCACTGACATATGTGCCGCTCGACCCAACCTGCTGCCTCTTCACTTAGCGACATTACGGCCTTCAGCTCTGCATTTCTAATCCGTGGAGTCTTTCGGTGCCGGGACTCTGTCAGAGGGCCCAATGTGCTGACATTTCACATCAATGGATACAGTTGTCAGATGAAGAGAGCAGGCACTGTGTGCACGAACTGGAAACATGTAAGAAAAATGCTACACTGATGACATATGACTGAGTTTTTCTGTGAGGCTGCCAAGTTTGGAACAATGAAGTCCCGCGGCCAGATTCACAAAGATAGACTTTGACTATGGCTTCGATAAACCCAATAGTCACACTGACGTCCTAATACATCTCTTGCATAAGGTGCTTTCAACACCAACGGCCTTAAGAGGAACTGGAGCACAATTAATGTAAATTGAGGCGATCACATCCAGCCACTCACTGGTCTTTTCCCCAGCAGAAAATGTTTCTCTAAAACACGAGAAGGACCGCAGGACAAAAAAATATAGTGCTGAGAATTTTCCTCCAGTGTTGGGAGTAATAACCTCACATTTACTAATCAAATAATTATGTTCTTACTTCTGCTACAAGTTCATCAATTATCTGTTTGAGCGGTGGGTGGAAAAATGATCCAAATGTGCCTTTTTTTATGCGCTCTTGTGCTGCAGTTGCTTCACTTTGGTTAATGTGGGAGAAAGGACAGGAAGCTGCAGACTTCGATTTTTAAAAATTCATTGGATTAAAAGGACAAGAACGCGCTCAGTCGAAAACAAAACTCCACCACTGCAAACGCAGCACGAACGCTCGACAAGCACCTGCGAGATGAACACGCTAACCTCAGCAGGAAAGGCTGCTAGCTCTGATCTTTACTCACACTTTATATTTGTTGCATTTGTGTTTTTGTTTTTGTCAAATACCGATGGATGCTTCTGTGGGGAGAGAGAGCTTACTCAAGGGAAGAGCTTTTTTCATTGAAATGGAGCAAAACTGGAAGATACCACCCGATTGCACCTGAGATGAAGAGGTGTGCAAAGGTGAAGGCTTGGAAGTGGAGATATAAGCCCTTTCTGCCAACAGTCATCAGGGGAAATGTCAACTCTCTGCCCAACAATAGTGATGAGCTAGAGACTCAGAAAGTCTCGTGTTTTACTAAAACATGGCTGAATCAAAGCATCTCAGACTCTGAAGCGGATCCACCTGATTTCACTCTCGTACGGTCAGACAGAGATGCTGAAGCTGGCGGCAAGAAAACAGGTGAGCGTCTGGCTTTGTTTGTGAAGCAGACATGATGTAATCCTGCTCATGTCACTGTGGAGGAGAAGATGTGCTGTCCTGATACTGAATTATTGGCAGCTGGAATGCAACCATGTTGTGTGCCAACTGAATTCCGTCATATTACAACAATATCTGTACATTCCCCCCAAGACAAGAGCCAAAGTTTCATCATTTCAGGAGACTTCACGTCTCTCTCTCCTCCCACCTGACTGGAGGCCATCCTGAACAACTCTGATCACTCACTTTATAACATCTTTATGGAACAAAAAAACATCAGTGCTGGAAGATTCCCCCTCTCTCTGTTGTAAAATGGAGTGATACAGAAAATCATTCATAACCATCAGGCTTTTCAATTCTCATCCAAATAGCAGATGAGCTATGTCAGGCATATGAGTTTCCCTCTGGGATCAATAAAGTTCTTCTTTCATACACAATCTATGACGCCAACACAAAGCTGGCAGAAAGAGCCCTCTGGACCCACAGTGACTAAATATCGAGGTGCATGCCAGCAACACAGGCTTGATTTTCAACAGGTAACAAAAGCTCCTAGGCCTCTGGATCCCACATTAGAGCTGCTGTCAACAATGAATGAAGAAAGTTCACGTGAACTAAAGTAGTTCTCTTGGTATTGTTGGCAGAAGAAATCATGAGCCATGTGGTTTGTTGTTTGTCTGTGGAGCTGGATCTCAAGGCTAGTCTGGGGGTAAGGTGTCTAATCTAGTGTTTATTTTTGTGACACTGTCTGACTTGCATCACACTAATCTATGAACAAAAATGAAGCTTTTTCCTCTACCTGACCGCTCCTTCCTTCTCACACACACACACACACACACACACACACACACACACACACACACACACTCACCTGTAAAACCTGGTGAGTTTGCCGTCCACACTCAGGCATGTTCCTGTTCAAGCGGTCCATGTCCACTGAGCTTTCCACGGCTTCCTGCGACGCATGAAGATCCTGAGAGAGGAAATTACAACACAGAGAAAATGAGTAACAAATGTCGTCACGAGTGAGCTCATTTCTCAAAAGTGCAAAAAAACATTTTTTTTTCTTTTTGCGGTCCATGTCTAAATAAGGTGTCGAAGCTTAAAAAGGTCCCAAACTCACACTTTTTTCACACTAGTTTAAGAAAGTGCAGGCATATGTATCGGGAATCCCCCTCCCCACCCTGCCCTCACACTAATGCGTCTATAGGTCTGATTCATGCTGTCAGCACACACACACACACACACACACAACAGATGGTAGACAGTGTTTAGAGCAAGAAACACACATTTAAATCTCTTGGTAGTTGACACATTCGTTGGAAATCCACCACCATGCCTTCTCTCGTCTCCATAAACACACACACACACACACACACACACCATCATACTCATGTCATTTTTCAGGTATTTCCATCAAGACAGCACAGAATGAATGTCTATAAACAGTCCTCCATGTCTCTATTAGTGTATGCATTGAGAAGCATCAGTGTGCGGAAGAAGACACTTTTGCAGTGATTATATGAAATGTGAGAATCACAGAAAACCACACAGGGAAGGTTAGAAAACACATAATTATCCCGATCTACACAGTGAACCCAGAGTCGTTTGCACGCCTAAAATGTTTTGTGGTGGGGATGAAAAATATGGTTCTGATGTGCTCTGCCTTCAGGATAACAAAGCACTGCTGCAATACCAGCACGTTTGTTCTCCTGACAGACCCGTGAAAGGATCTTCGGCGGCACTCCGCAGCCTCGAGCGAGCCGCAAACAGTAAATCACAAAACAGGCAGAAAATACAAATAAATCTTTGAGAAATTCCACCAGCAAAGAGCTTTTCTGTAATAAAAACTCCCTTCTGAGCCTGAAGAAACACTACTTCTTTTTTGTGCAGTTTCTGAGATGAACAATTTCAACCAACATTTTTCATGTTGACCTGTCAGAGGCTGCCTCTGATATGATAATTACCTTTCTCCAGTTATCCAGCAAGTGCATTGCCTCCATGGCATGAAGCTGCTCCAGACTGACTAAATCCTATCAGTCACTTGATTAAGCAGGGCACCTCTGAGACTGCACAGTACCTCAGTATTCAGCTTCTGTCAGATCGTCCGTGTCTTTTTGTCTTGATCGTGGTCTTTTGTTTAAAGCCACCGGTGCAGTACCCTTCATAAACTGCCATTCAGGAGGTCAGACCTGTTACTGCTTGCTCCACTAAACTAAGACCTGCATTCCTGACTGGCAGCATCAAAGGTGAAGATAGCAGGCAGATGTGTGTGTGTGTGTGTGTGTGTGTGTGTGTGTGTGTGTGTGTGTGTGTGTGTGTGCAGAAGAAAAAGAGTGAGCGACGAGTGAAATGACTTGATAAAAATAATGTTTTGAACATGTTGAATCAGGAGAAGGGGGAACTCTGTAATTATGCATGATGCAAATGCACCACAATTCCTGACTGAACACGCATGAATAGAATGAATAAAGCATGAATACAGATTTGCAGTTGGGCCTTCAGCGGGAAATATCCACAGTGTGTTTCCCACCTGAAAACATACAAGTTATGGCCTTTATATCTTTGACATATTTGTATTATTTTGTGTATTTTGTTCATATGAGAGAACTTGCAAACCAAGTCCACCACAACACTGGTGTTGAGGCGTGTTGAGGAGGAGAATGAAGTGAACTTATTGCTGGTATGTGGAGGAGGAAGTGTTACCAATATCAAGTCACTGTGCAATGAGGTAAAGAAAATACATTCAGAGGTAAATGCCACACACCCATAACCAGCATGCACAAGCCAGCTGTTTATTTTTGGTAATGCAAACGTACGATAATGACTTAGTCTTCTCAGTAGGCAACTCGTTAATATAACAGACTACTTTTTAATGGTAGTAATCATGTAATGTAACTAGTAACTTTTAAAAGTAATACCCAAAACTAGAGTTGGAAAAAGAAAAAAAATGAATGATGGGTGGGGTGTAATGGGGGTGGGGTGTAATGGGGTGGGGTGTAATGGGGGTGGGGTGTAATGGGGGTGGGGTGTAATGGGGTGGGGTGTAATGGGGGTGGGGTGTAATGGGGGTGGGGTAGGCAGCATCAGTACCAGAGATGCCAGCAGGATCAACAAATTGATCAATAAGGCTGTCAGTGAGGGACAAGATGTCACTGAGCAAACTGCTCTCCATCACGGACCACCCATCTCCCCCACTCCACTCCACACTGCTGAGGCAGAAGAGCTCCCTCCCCTCAGACGGATTCAGCCTCACTGCTCGTTTCAGAAGATCATTCTCTATCAAACTGTATAACAACTCTCCTTTCATAAGAGCCCACACATATTTCTATATTTGCATTGGGAGAATGCACCGGAACGACCACACGAGGTGTACGATTAAGCATGAAAAAGAGTGTTGTGGGGTTAAAAAACCAGTAGAACAGTTACTTTAACAGGAAGAGGCGGTGCAGTTGTTGGAGACTATTTCCAGCTGTGGGGGGATTCCTAGTGACTGTCGTAATTTATCACCGAGCCCTCGGATCATCTAACTTATTTTGTTGTTTCTTTTGATCAGCCGAGAAAAAAGCAAAGAGAAGATAAAAAGAAGCCATTTTAAAGCGCAGGAACGTGCTCTTGCTCTTTACTGTCACTTTAAAAGCTCGTGACCCCTCAGATTCCTTTTTATGTGCTTTTTGAATCTAATTGAAGAAGATGTTCCACTGAGCTCACTGAGCTCGCGACACACTGATTTAATAGTTTGTAGACACCTAGGATGATCTGACACAGCCGACACGGAGCCGATCAGCCACGACATTAAAACTGCTGCCGTTCATGAGGGCGTCGCTCTGACACACAGAAAAACGTCACATTCTTTAGTGAGCTGAGCAACTCGTGAGAGCATAAGAGACAGAATTAATTATTAATCATGTTCGTGCCAACTGTGACTGCACGCTGAGTCTGAAATGTCGTTCAATACCACTGTAAAGAGTGGAAAAATATAATATATAAAAAAATATATAATAACTTTTTGTCATTTACTGTAAAAAATGTGAGTCTATAATTGTACGCCTCTTTTGTTGAGTATGGTGTTGTGGATACACAAAGAACTCTCCTTCTCTCTCTTCCTCTCATGCCAGGACAGAAAGGCTGGCATTGTTTTCTGTTGAGCAGGCATGGCTCTCACACATGAGGGAATCTTCTTCTTTCTTTCTTTCTTTCTTTCGATGGGGTTGTAAAAAGCGAGGGAGGGAGGCTCACCATTTAGCTGCAATACAAAAATGTAGAAGCAGGGAGGGAGTCTGGACAGCTTGCTAACTAGATGGAAAGTAAACATGTGAACTGGGATGAATAATATAGATGATGGAGAGTAAAGAAATTCCCAGTCTACCCTCCTGAGATATGGATGGTGGTGCTAATAATATGGTCTGAAGATAACCGGCTTCACTGAGCATTGTGTGGCCAGTACTGCAGCTATCATAGCAGTGGCCATGCAGTCCGGGCTCCTGTCCAGCCTCAGTCACTGCTCTCGAACAAACGGATGATTTAAACAGTCTGGGGGGGGGGGGGGGTCTCCGAGAATGCAGAGATAATCGGGAATGTGAAGACTGACAAAAGTAAGGGTCGCTTCATACTCTGAGGACAGCATCCGTCCAGCATTCCTTCTGTGTTAGCCTCATATCGTCTACATGTCTGCTGACAGTCGTTTTCTATTTCTGGTTCTGTGTGTACATTACAGACCTAACCCCCGAACACAAATCAGTTGTTTGATGATATACAATGGATGCATGTCTCATGATTAGGATGCATGTCTCATGATTAGGATGCATGTCTCATGATTAGTCATGATTATGGAAATGGACATAATGTCAGCCTGAAGAGCAAACAGAGTGTATTTTGTCACATCTAATCACAGCACGGTTCAGTGTACATGCAACAATAATGGTCTTCCTTTGACTGAAAGTCACTATCACTGTTTCCAAGTTCATGAATAAATTTAAACCGTAGAGCTGCAGAAATTCAGATCAACATTTTATTCTAATTAAACTGTCAGCTCCTTCCAGCCTGCCACAGACGGGAGCTTTGATCGCGTGTTCGGATCAACTGGCTTGAGAACGGATGTGGTCTGTAGCTGCAGGCAAGACACTGCGCCGAAGGGAAGCTTTATGATCACAGCAGAAATATGCTGGAATGCTGGAAACAGCAGCAGCAGTATCAATGGGTGGTTTAGAAGGAGTCTTTATAGCTGTGCAGGTGTGCCACTCACATCCTCGCAAACACACCTGGCCGCTTTATGGAGGTCCAACGGATGAGAGTCTATGTGCAAATAATGGCAAAGTACACAACACCACACTGAAGACAGCAACAATACCTATTAGTTCTCACTCCTTGGGAAGCTCTGTTCCGCATCACTGGGATTTATTGCTTGAATAAACCGAACTTGCCGCGTAATCTGAGCTCAAATCTGTGTTCTTGTTCTCTTATGTAGTTAACAAAGGAGCTGTCCAGCATCAGACAGCCAAAACATCTTTATGTATGCTACACGTCGCATAACTGCACAAAAACTGTTGGGTCGGTTCAACGACGATGTCAAGTATTTTTGAATGAAAAAGCACTTCTATGCTGAAATGTGAACTTTACCAACACAAAATAAGACTCTGTTAAGAGTCTTTTATCAGGCTTATAGCCAGGACACACAGCACATTCTAGCACACTGGCAAACAAACCAGTTATTTAACTCTGCTTTTTTCTTTTAATATGTTGATGGACTAATCCAAGTTCCAAGTTGCACAAAATGAGTTGGACTGAATGAGTAAGATTGCCGAACAGCATGTAAGCATTGTAAGATGTTGTGTCTTAACGGATGGATGGTAGCAGTTCATAGCAAGAGTCATCTTAGAACACATTTTAAGGTAAAACTCTCGCAGTATTACAGAAAGAAACACAAATATTCCCTTTGAGAAACAGTGATTACTGATATACAGTACCAGTCAGTTACTGTGTCTAAACCTTTGACTGGTACTGTTTCACAATCCTCATTTGCGCTGGTAACAAAAAGTAACAACAATGCACTAATAACCAGCTGGATACATAACACGGAATACACAACGGTCAGTGGATATAGTAATGTAGGCATGAGGTTCCAGTTAGGATCATTCTGACCAACCAGCAGTGGTCATTCAGTTTCAGCTGTGCTGAGGTGATAAGAGCCTTTAAGAGAACCAAATTCACTAGTTCGCCTGGCCCTGACAATATCAGTGGCCGTGTGCTTAAGCACTGCGCTGAACAGCTTGGTGATGTGTTTAAAAAACTGTTTCAGCACTCCCTTGACAGCTG
>JAVDPK010002425.1:181595-192029 GCA_034780415.1 Cichlasoma orientale
ATAATATTACATTTCAAATGTAAGGAGTGGAGCATCTGGAATCCAAAGCACCATGGATTTGGCACTAATATGCACTGTGATAGTGGGCATATCAGAAGCCAGAGGTTTTCAAAGGGAGTCATCATGAATCTAGTGACTGTAATGTTCAAAAAGTAAAGGTTTTTATAGTGACGCGTGTCTCTACATTTTTGTTCTTTGTTAAGAGACTGTAAAATATTCAACAGAAATGTTACCAAAGCATGAACTGTGCCAGACTATTCCTGGTCACTTCCTCAAGATGTCAGACACCCTTTATTTAAGTGCTCTTTGCACACAGACCTCTATTTAAGCAGGCCGGTGTGTGCTTACCACACGGGAGAAGAGTCTGAGTGTCTCCAGGTCCTCCAGGATGTTGCTGTTCTTGGTGGTGATTAGGACCATGTAGAGCTTCTCCAGTGGCTGGTACACATAGCGAACACTGTCTGTTTCCACGAATGTGTGCTGCTTGCCCGTGTTCATCAGTTTAGGAAATGCAGCTAGGAGACCCTCAATTCGTGTCCGGGTCATTTCCACAAACTGCCGCGATACAATGGCCTTGCCGGCCTTGGTGCACACCGCCGCTGCCAACAGCACCTGAGGGGTGAAGAGAAACTTGACTGTTTTAGTTCCTACAGACCAAAGTATTAAAACTAGAGATGCACTGATTGTGAAATTCTGAGCCAGTACCTATGCTTCTAATAACAATCTGGGGGATAACGAATGCCAAAATCAACATTTTTCTCTTTGTTATTCTCTCCTTTTATTCCAGAGAAACAAAAAATTTCACTATAAAAAACAGAACTGCTTTATAGTACTTCAGATCATCATCATGCTTACTGAGGATTTATGCCCTAGCAAGAAATCAATGCAGCAAACCTCTCTGAAACCCTATGATGTAACCTGATGTGCACCTCTAGAAATGTAACTACGCGTCGTGTTGACGCAGCCCGCAACTATTGTGACTGGCCTGTTCAATACCGTTGATTCCTCCTGTGAATTTCCCTCTACTTTTTCATCGTAGTTTTTGAATTTAGAGAATAACAATCATTGACGCAATAACCACGGTATATAAGATCTCACAAATGTCAGCAAATTCCTGGAGGCAGATTGCCGAAACTATTGGAATGGACGTGAGGGAATGTACAAAGAAGTGGAAAAACTTGAGAATATGTTTGCCTTTGAAAAGAAAAGTGACCACAAGAAAGAGCAGGGACCCACGGGGGGGGGGGGGGGGTCAAAACAAACAAACAAAAACATGCTAATTAATAAACAATGCGCCACACAGAACCATAAATACTGGTAATGATGTCAGCCACTTACATAGGTTACACAAAGATTCACAGCAGATGTCTAAATCAGCCGTTATGCACTGCTAAATTGTTGTGACAACAGATAACTACTGGCATATGTTCTATAAGGTCGGTATCAGCTGATAATGATATTTAGCTTATAAAGTGATGTCAGCCAACAAGGCCGATACCGATATATGATATATTGGTGCAACTCTGATTATAACACATTTGTAGGTTCTTTGAAGATGTTACTAAAAGTACATTCATTTGCTAGAATTCCTTTAATCTGTGCCTTTCAGGTGAGCATGTCTTACCAAGCAAAACTTCTTCAGGTTTCCCTTTAAATGGCTGGCACAGCTTAAAACCTTGAACAAATCTCAATAATCATCATGTTTTGTCTATAAAGAGAGCAGTTCACTTCAAAAGCACTCACACTTCTCAAAACCTCCTACAAATCTTAGACTTGGTGCAAGAACACTAAGAGCAGCAAGCAAATGAGTGCAGCAGTAGATGAACCATGTATCTTGAATTTGGCAATCGTGTGAAGCAATCCGGTACGGGTTAAGTCTGGGTTAGAATACGAGTTTTTGACTGCAATGAAGCAAAACCACCTTGAAAATCACGAATATTTTGCCTTGGCACTTGGTAAGGCCAATAAGGGCATCGACAGCTATTGAGCATGTTACTGGAAAAGGACCTTACATAAAATTTTTAAGAGTCATTTAATATAATGAGTATAAGCAGAGTATACATAAACGGACGCTTTATTTCGCCATGTTAAATGAATGGAGGAGCTGCATTCATTCCACGTTGACAATAGAAATGGAAGACCCGATCGCACCGATGTGAACTTGATGAAGACGAGCAACAACTGTGGTTAACGAAGTCGTCGACGCTGACTAACCATGATACCGCAGTTGCATGTATGGTTACGATCTGTTTTAGAGCCGGAGCCAGTTTTCCCTGGCTTATTACAGCCTGACAGCAGTGAGTGGCTGCTCGGATCCGGCTGCTGACAGGAGGCAAGAGGGCTAGCTTGTAAAGCTAGTTCACGTCAGCATTGACTGCACACTTAAAGCGCCTTACTCAAATGAAATGTGACTTTAACGATTCATTAACTCGATTTTAACAACTGAATATATCGTTATCATTGTCGGACCACCAAAAAAAACAAACAAACAAAAAACAGCGTTTAGTATTCCTCTTCTTTCGTTATTGAGAGGGGGGAAGCTAGTGAACTCATTCCTACCTTTAGCTACTAGCCAATGTTATGATACTTGCTAGGCCCGATAAAAGGCAGGAAAATAATCTTCACTTTCCACTGTCACTCACCATTTTGGTCTCTCTCTACGGCACGATGGTCCTCGGTCTCTCGTTTTTGTTGCTTCGGTGATTTCTAGTCCCTCTGGAATGGCAAGTTGCGAATATACAGCTGACTTCAAGTTGTGTGATTGTTAGCTGGTTAGCGTCAATATGGCAGCAGTACAGAGCCACGTCTCCACCGGAAGAGCCGCGCTGGATCAGCCCACCGTGGAAACCAGTGACGTGGGCCCCCAAATGTTGGCCTTGTTGCGTAAACAAGTTACTTAGATTACTTCCACGGCGTTTCTTCCTCTTATTTAGACTTCTGTGTGATACCAACCACATATTACCGCCACATGGCTACTTTTAATATGTCTACGTTTATTATCATGTCAACTATCCGACAAATTCTGCACAAAGAGATGCCCACAGATTGTCTGGCTCGACAAAGCAGTATTATGTGATCACCTTCTCTTCTGATGGGAGTGATCTCCGGGATGGAAATGCCTCCGTCCACAGAGCACAAGGGCTCACTGAAAGGTTTGATGAATATGAAAATAAATCGTACACTATGGTCTTCACAGTCACAGACTTTAGCTCAGTGCAGCACAGAGTTTGTGTTAGACAGTTATGTAGTTGTTGCATTTCAACATTTTGGGTTTACAGCTTTTCTTTAAAGTGTTCAGATATGGGAGTTCCAAACAGGTTAAAAAAAAAATATATATATATAGCGAGAGAGCGAGGACCTTAACATAACTCAATTCATTTATCTTCTTCTGCTTATGCAAATCAGGGTCACATTGTCTGGAGTCTATTCCAGCTGTCATAGCATGAGAGGCAGGGTACACCCTGGACAGGTCACCAGGGGACCGAAAACCATTCACAAAATCAAATCATTAAACAGGTCACCGCTAATATTTATAATGACCTTGTGAATATTAGGAGGTGAAGCCTTGGGCTTCTAAAGGCCTCGAGAAGACTCAAAATCATCCAGACTCAGAGGTTATCATGTTTTTTGAAGAATAGACATGAGTTCAGTCTAATTTTTTATATCTATAGCTGAGAAATTCACCATAATTCACTGACTGGACCCCCATATATATTGAAATTATGGTGATAAATGACAGAATATCATTTTATAATGTTATACAGTGCATGGAACAGTAAAAATCTTAGCAGAGAAATCAGTTTGTGCTGGATCACATGTTCCAATGGTGAGTCCACACGTCTCTGCAGCAAAGTTAAATCATTGTAATGAAGGTATAGTGGACATTTGCAGTGAATGCACATAAACTAGAGGAATGCTTTTGGCAGTGCGCAAAGATTAAAAAGAGGTCAAGGTGACATATTAAACGATTATTTCTAAAGAAATTTCCTTATACTCAAATATATTTCTACTTGGCCTATAGAGCAAAATAATTAATATTAATATGTTCATATTTTTTTTAATCATTTAGTTAAAAAAAATACAGTCCTTATTTGCACAAGCGGAGGAGAGCAGTACAAAATATTTTAGTTTATGGAAAATGATTACATAGCTTACACATGAGGTAAAAGGTTTAAAAAAGGAGCAAGACTAAGATTTTTTTTTTTTTTTACCAATAAGTAAAAAAAACATCAGACATTAGCAATATCATCCCTAATGTTCACTCATGTCTCTTGTATCACAGTTTGCTCAGACAGTTACTGTGTGTGATGAGCCTTTATAAGGACATTTGGCACGGACAGTTTATGTATTCAGAAAGTTCTTGGGGACACATATCCAACATCCCTATGAGAATATTGTCTTATATGTTTGTGTTACATGTTGCCTAAATAAAGCATGTGTATTTTCACAGAAAGTGGGTGTGTGTTTGATATGTATTTCACACACACAAAAAAAAGGTTTTCCCCACTTTCAAAATCCTGGTGTTGTGAGCGCTTACATTAAAGGCCCGGCTGCTCATTTTAGGCCCCTTGATGGTGAAAACTATCCAAGTTAAGTCACAGTGTTGTGGTAACTTTTTTCGGTCACCAGGTGTCATCATTTTAACGGTGTGAGGAAAATCCACACTCATTCCCGAATTTATCCAGTTTAAAGTGGAGGGTTTTGTTGTTTTTTGTTTTGTTTTTTTATAACAAATATTTTACTGTTCCTTTCCCTTTTATAATTATACTGTAATAATATGAGTGTATTATATTTACTCCCAGTCCTTCCCCAAACAATGTACCTGTGACATTATGTTCTCATGGACTTAGTGGATAAGCCTACTGATAGGCATGGCACTTGACATGCAAGTCCAGAGTTGATAGACAGGTAATATTTCTTATGGCCACGTCATCACAAAAAAAAAGACACAAAAGTTTTAAAGTAATCATTCTAATGCTGCTTGCAGATATTTAGCAGATACGTTCCCTCCATACATAATAACAATTTTGTTTCTATTAACTTTCTACATATCGAAACTCTGTAAACACCCTCGGACCCTGCGTGCAGCCGGCCGCAGAAGCACAAAGGACGGACGGAACCAGGAAATGACCTCTAACCGGTGCAATGACATCAGAGCTCCCGTACTCATTCATACGGGGATCTGTTTGACACGAGTGCTCCGACTGCTTCCAGGAATTTAGTTGTTTCTAATGGTCTCTGTGTCCAGCAAAGCGCACCGTTGATTCGTGCAACACCGGTGGGGTAAACCGAATCACCAACATGTCGAAGGAAGCAAGTTCTGAGGTAGATTTTCCTTTATTTTTCCAGTCAGATCTTCCTGGTGGTCATGCCGAACATTCCGCTCTCACACGCTGTGCGTAAATTTCGTCATCATGTAGAGCTCGGTGATTGGCTGACGTTTATGCCTTTTTGCGGATTCTTCTCTCCATTGGACAGAAGGAAGGCGGGGAGCGCTAAAACGTGACAGCTAGAGTAGCTCCGAAAAGCTAAATGTTTTAGTTTGACTTCGGAGCGTTAATTACGACGGAGCTACTCAACAGACCACTAACTTGGCTGTTGAAACTTATTGTAAATATCATAAATGCCACCAAAACAGCGAACGCTAACCTTACAGGCTGTGTTTTTGGTTACTTGTTAAACGTCACATGTCAGCGTCTTAGCTGCTGTCACACAGAAGAACTGCGTAAAATCAGCTGCCGGCTCAGCCAACGCTGCAGGTCCAGAAGCGTTTGGCCCTGAAGCTGGCTGTTCAGCCTGATAGTCGCCCTTCATCAAATGGATAGCACGGATTTTGCTCCCGCCCCAAAGTTATGTTGCGGAAATGTTTTACATTTAGCAGCAAACACATTATAAAGTTCAACATTTTATCAAAATAAGCGCTTCTTGTTGCTGGTCACTAATGCTGAACTAATGTTTGCTGCTTGCTGACCTCGGCTGCAGTATGTCGAGTTATGATGGCCCCGAGTAAATAAACGTACAATTTATAGATTTTTAATGCAGTTTCCAGACAGACGGCTAAAAATTCAAGCGCTTGACCTTCTTAACTCCTTAACGTTATGTCTGAGACATTTACTTACATGAGTATGTAAATAAATAAAAATAGTGACATAAATAAGGGGTGTGATGCAATAATGAGAAGTTTAATAGGGATAGGTTTAATGTTATAATCTGAATATAGTGCCATAAATACATAGCAGGTACAGAAATTAGTGAATAATCAGTTCTTTTAATTAACAATTATTAAACTATATAATAGTTCTTATGGCAAATCAAACATGTGGAGCTACCTGCTGTGGTGACATCCTATGTGAAAATTAGAAAAATAGCATTTATTTGACAGTATTTTTAGTTTTAAACTACAACATATGAACAAATACAGAATACTGCTGGTTGTGTGGGTGATGCTTTCACAGTGACAGTGTTGTTATACCCAGTCACTGCTGGTTAAACCATCAGCCAGTCCTGTAGGCCAAGTCTAACCAGGAATACAATGAAATAAACATTTCCAGTCACATTCTTATTAAAACACAGCAGTTTTTACTCAAAGATTAATGTAATGTGTGTCTCTGATAAAAGCAGTCAGCAGTGTTATCTAGATATTTCCCCACATGTGACAACTGTGCTTTTGGCCTCTGTCTAATCAGAAAATAGTGCCAGAAGAGTAAAGTTTTCCCTCTGACCACACCTTACAACCAGGACCCGCCTTAACCGCCATCCCTGCCTTTTTATAACTGACTCAGTGAAAAGGTGCACTTATCTTTTGGAACCAGAGAGATGTAGGGGTGGAGGTCCTTAATGGGGGGGAGGAGGAGGAGGCAGTTGGGTCCAGTAAGAAAGGACACTGTTTAGTATCAAGAGGCTATATGACCTCAGCACAGCTCCTTACCGACACGCAGCAGTCAGTCCCAGACACACAGCGGGCACAATAGCCTCCACAGTGCAGAAGCTCAGTGTGGAGTCACAGGATCATGGAGGAAGGACCTTACAAGTACATCAGGGTGAGGCCAGCAGAGAGCGTTTAGTTCATTCATACATTAGTCACAGATGGTGTAATTGTTCTGATTGAAGATATCAAGGAAAATATTTTGGAAAGGGGAGAAAGTGGGTTTATTTTTTAAATTATTATTATTATTATTATTATTGTGGCTGATCTGGTTTATGTTCTGGCAGGATGGAAATGGCAAGGTTAGCCGAGTCATTCGAATTGGAACCCGCAAGAGCCAGGTACAGTATATTACATTATTATCAAATAATGAGCTTTAACTTATATTATGTGTGCTGTCTTCAGGCAGGATTTGACTTTAACGTGGATTTAGCTGGATTTTAAAGCTGAACAGAGGTCATACAGAGACCTTGGGTTCAGTTGTGAATTATCTGATTTTAATGTTCAGAGGAAGATGTCTGGAGCTCCTCTTTGCAGCGATAACACCATCCTGCCTCAGAAATGTGTTTTTATGATAACAGTTCTTCCTCCGGTCTGTGATAGTGATTTAATAGTGCCTGGCTCTGTTGAAAATGAAAGGACCCTGAATGTAATCTGAGGGGATCTTCTGTTGCAGTTGGCTCGCATCCAGACTGACAGCGTGGCCGAAAAGTTGAAAGAACTGTACCCTGACGTCCACTTAGAAATCGGTAAGAATCATCAAAGCCTGTCCCTTCTGTCTGTGCAGCTGTTTGTAGCTCTGTCTTAATATTTTCGTGCCAACTGCAGCTGCTAATTTGTGATCTGTTCCATAGTCCACAGTGAATAGATTATTTTCTCACAGCTTGATTTGATAAATTCCGAGTTTAGTAATGAAGTTAAAAATTGACTCAAAATCTGCCCAAACTATCACCACATCATAATTGACAGAGGTGTTTCTTTACCACAAGTCAGATGTCACCCTCATGACCTCATGTATTTCCAGAAAAGCTCCACTCAACCTGAACATGAGCAAAAGTCCAATTAGACTATGGATGCTCCTTAAATCCATCCATCCATCCATCCATCCATCCATCCATCCATCCATCCATCCATCCATCCATCCATCCATCTTCTAACTCCTCTCAGTCACTGTGTGTGGATGAAGTCTATCACATATAAAAGATGCTAATTTGAAAATTAATCAATAACAGCATTCACTGACCAGCTCTGCAGCATTAAAGCTGTCCGGGGGGACAAAGCGCGTGCATTAGTATCCTTCTCAGCCATACTTTGCAGGTTTTTGATGCTCAGAAAAAAGTTCTCAGATTCCTTTTCAACTCTTATGTAATTATAAGGTTTGAAACTGTAATGTAAATGTTTTTAAAAGCTAATTACTAATAGCCTGATTGTGGGAAAGGGGAAACAAAACAGCATTAATGTTAAAATTGTGGCCTTTACATATTACTTATTTCCAAACCCAAACCATAGCAGGAATAAGCTGCAGTGCTACTATGTTTCCAGTGCTTTATGAGTTATTGTTGTTTCTTCTTATGATCCAATCTTTTGCCCTGCAGTTGCCATGTCAACGACAGGAGACAAAATCCTTGACACGGCTTTGTCAAAGGTAAGGCTTTTCATAATTGTGACACACTATAACAGACACGGCTGCTGCCACCTACAAAAAAATCCAATATTATTGTTATATTTTTTAAAAAAGCAGCCATACATGCACAATAAGCTCAGTGCTGAGATGAGCAGCACCGCAGACCCAAAACTCGCATGCAACCCTGACCTCTGCTTGCTGAAGGAAGAAGAAAGAGGGACTAGATGAATGTGAAGCAACTAATGGGATTTTTTTTCCCCTGTTTGTCATGCAGATTGGTGAGAAGAGTTTGTTCACCAAAGAGTTGGAGAATGCTCTGGAGAGGAACGAGTGAGTGTGACGCCACGCTGGCCTCGTAGCTCCTTCGGTTAAATTAAAGGCTTTCTCTTCTTTAGAAGCGGCTTATTGAAGCGCTCAGCTAGAAATCTTTACTGTGGTTACTTGTTAGTTTTAAGCTTTTCACAATAGAAAAGACAGGAAAAGTGTCTGGTGTTAAATCCATAAAAGCATGTTCTTATGAAATGCATGGAGAGAAAAAAAAACCCACTTTGATTTGAGCCTCAGATGTAGCAGGTGGCTCTGTTTGCTCCCTAAATGGCTGCATTGTGCCAGGAAACATAAATGGAGCTCATACATGTGACTGCATTCCCTGTGTGTGCTTCAGGGTCGACCTGGTTGTTCACTCACTGAAAGACCTTCCCACCACTCTGCCTCCAGGCTTCACCATCGGAGCTGTGCTGAAGTGAGTGCACTCACACGTTCGGGGTGTTTGCATAAATTCGCAGAATGATTTCTGGCTGTGACATTTAAAGTTGCTTTTTAAGCTTGTGCTATTTTCAGAATGAATGCAGTACGTAGGCTTTAGAACTTGGCGCCTCGTTTGCATTAGATTACACCTCTGCTGTTAGTTAGACTCTACAAATCACTTTTTATTCAGGATGTAGCAGTATTAATGGCAGTTGTATATGCTAAATTTCACAGGTGGGCCTAGTAAAGGGTGAAGTGTATAATGTAACTCCTCTCTCTCACTTTCTTTCTATTTATTGGCCCTTGAAGGTTTGAACAGCACTTGTAAGCATTGGTGCCTTAGACATACGGTGTTTGTGGGGTAGGAAAGGGAGGATTGCGTGTAACAAAAGTCCCAGTCTTGTTGAGCACCATTGAAATGACATCAGGAGGTCCTAATTGTTTCCTATGCTGCTGCCACTGAAGCAGACACAGATGGGCAGTGTGTGGAGCATCAGGTCTTCCTTTGTTGGGACAGTTCGCATTGACAATAAGTAAAATATTGCATAGTGTCTTTAGATCAGTGTAGTATTGGTACTGTAATCTCATTGTGGTTGTCATTTGTGCCTGGTGCATTTTGCAGGAGAGAAAACCCACACGATGCAGTGGTCTTACATCCAAGCAATGCAGGGAAAACTCTGGACACACTGCCGGAGAACAGGTACAGCCAGAGACGGGTCTTCTTAAGTGACCTGTTTGTTTCTTTTGCTCGCATTTAACCCACTCGACCTCACGCTGTGTATTTGTGCAGTGCGATTGGCACCAGTTCACTGCGCCGAGCTGCTCAGCTAAAGAAGAGGTTCCCCCACCTGGAGTTCAAAGACATCGTATCCTTTCTCAAAACAGTCGTTCTGCTGCTTTCCTGTGTTTGCTGTTGGTTACTGAAGTACTCAAACAGGCTCTGTACAGTGTAAACACGGCTGCTCTGGTGTCTCAACATGACAACAGCTGATGATAAACTAGGATTTGACTAAACCACAAGCAATCGTAATCTTCTAGGTAAATGATTATTTTCAGATTTGGTGGTTCTGTGTGTGTGTGTGTGTGTGTGTGTGTGTGTGTGTGTGTGTGTGTGTGTGTGTGTGTGTGTGTGTGTGTG
>JAVDPK010002425.1:225941-242012 GCA_034780415.1 Cichlasoma orientale
ACGACTGCAGTAGGCTATGTATGGGACAGAAAACAACTGATAATGGCCGTTCAAGTTGCTGATAACATTCAAATGAAGTGATTGTAATTTGCTTACATTTAAAATTATTTCGTTTAGGGAAAGAAAGGTCTTTAAAGAGATACAGCAGTTACCATTTTTGTGACAGAGTGGACAGCCCACCGGTAGCTCCAAGAAAGTGAGAAGACCCTGAATCTGATTTGGTTCATGTTGTACTGCAGCTGTCTTAGAAAATGGCTCTTAAAATGATGGCAGTTAATGCGGCTGCAAGCACCAATGTGCATTCTCTGTTTGGGTTTCAAAGAGTCAACTGCATTTGTGATCTGTTTTAATAACCTTCAAGTCACGCTTTGACGTCTGGGAGTTATTTTTAAAAAAAATTTTTATGGCATATTTGGGATTTTAACAACCTAAAGGCACCACATTTGAATCTTTGAAAACTAGACACTTCTTATAAAACATGTTGAGATGTTTTGAGCAAATGAGCAGCTTTATCATTGCAGCTCTGCATTCATCTAATCAGACAAAGGACGGCTTCATGTTGAAGTGTCAGAGTGGGAGAAAACTGGCTAATGATCCTTGATTGGTTAAAGGCAGATCAAACTGATTTCAGAGTAACTGAAGCTGTGCTTCATAAATGTACTGTGAGGAGTAATCCTGTCTCTGCAAAAGACATTTCCCAAGGTGACACACAGACACCAGTTGGCGGCCCTCTGGTGACCTGCATTGCCCAGCTGGTTGGTGAGAGGTTGTGGGAGGCTGGCGGCTGTTGCCAGGTGAATTCCGTTGCAAACAGGGTCCTATACCAAACACCTCCTTGCGATTGCTTTGGTTGCAATCAGACTGCTGCTGTCACCAATGGTTTGCATGGAAGACACTGACTTGTCACTCACCAAGTACTTGCTGAGCAAAGTGAAACTTGAAAAAGTGCAACGCAAACAGGAAACAGAGAATGTTCTCCATTATAGTAAAAGTCGTGCACTGCAACCAACATGTTTCAAAATGTGTTACTTTGCTCGGCAAATAGTTGGTGCGTGATTGCAGACGAGTTGGCAGCTTCCATGCAAACTATGGCTGACTAAAGCGATCACAAGGAGGTTTTCGGTGCAGCACACTGTAAGTCTTTGTAACCAGTTTCACCTAGCCACTGCCAGCAACCACTTGCCAACCGATCAGGGACTACACATTTTTCCACGCTGGCCTGTGGTTGCCAGGGGGCCACTCAATAGTCTCTAGGCCTTTGTGACTGTGGCAAAAGCAACAAGAACACTAAACAGCATGCAGAAACCAGCTCCAGTCAAGAGGCCCGTCTGACGTCAGCCAAACTGATAAGTTTTAACAGGCAAACCTTTTGGGTTTAGGAAAACCAGAGTGCACAGAGATAGCTGATGGCTATTTTTTGTGGATGCTCACTGACAGCGATCATAACTGTATTGCGGTATATCAAACTAAAATGAACAAAGCATACGTTGTAGGCTAACTCTCCTTTGCTGCTTAATTCAGTTGTTATTTAAATGTTCAGAAAGTACCATTTTATATGGATCACAAGGGAATTCAGTTATATCGGTCATGTAAATTGTTATGGGAAAGCGCAATGTTCATATAAATGGTCTCTATAAAGTAAAAATTTTTTTTTTTCATAGCTATGTTCATTTGACAGCATTTTGTTGGTGGGGATGCTGGCAGAGACAAATTTATCTATAGGGTAATTATTTTTCTGTTTGTCTGGGTCTTGGGATTTGACATCAGGGACTGGACGGGCTTTGGTAAGAAAGTGTGTGTTGGGGGGGGAACTTGGCCCTCTGAGATTTGGCTCTTCCGACTGCAGTGGGCCAGATGGGGATAATGGAATGTCATTCTGTCAGCTCCTTGGCTGATTAGGGAGTGTTTGTTATTTATTGATTGTCTTTCATGGTGAATTATCTATGCACAGGTCAGTGCCAGCATTTTATTCCTGGAGCTCTGATGGCCGGCTATTCCCATCCTCGCACAAAATCAATGAGTACAAATAAAATGGAATTTTTAAAATGGGGGGAAATTAGCAAACACCTCAGTGCAGCCGCTGTCATGCATATGTTAGCGGTGATCTCACGCAGCCTGACATGAGCCCCGTCTTTCCATGAAAGTGCACCCTTACCGAGTATTCAATTTTAACAGCAGTCATGTCTCATTCCCTTCCAGCCTTGTCCGCACCTTTTCACCCATAACCACTATGTGAGCATCTGCCAACTGTGTCAATGTGTCTTCTTGATTATATTTGTCATTAGTAAAGCAATGATGTGATTTTAGAGATTTTTTTTTGAGTGTGGCAAGATTGTTAAGATTTTTTCAAGAAGGTTTAGCTTCAGAGTCTCCATGCCAGCAGCTCTGTCAAGCTATACTTACATGGGGCAGTGCTTTGAGCAGTATACACCAATGTATGCATGCTGGTAATGTATAAGGTTTAGCATGCTCACCATCAGTTTCTTACTTTGATCCATGCTTTTAAGTAACAAAGCCCTCTAGGTGACTAGATTATGACTCATACATGTGGTAAGCACAGGAAGAATAGATGAGCCATAAAAGGTAAAAACATACGAGATTTAAATTTGACCACTCCTTCTGAGCATTCCAGCACTCCTGTTAAATTTAGATCAATGAAATTCCCTTTCTGACCACTTAGATCTCTTCCAAAGTGTTGGAATGGTGACCCTTAAAAAAAAGACTAAAAGGATGACCTCAGATCAGATCAGATCAGATCAGTAAATTCTGGTGTGTTTTGCACTGACATCATCCAAACCAAATTATTGTTGGTTTGAAATCCCACTGCCCACAATGTAGATATGAAGGTAAAAGAGATCCAATTTAACCTGAAAGAGGATGAAGTGGACAAATTGGAACAATGTCTAGTTACTGATATAACAATAAATTATTGTCACTTACTCCTTATTGTAAGCAGTTTGCACTAAACCGCGTTAATGTCTCAGGCCCCATTTTAAAGGAGAGCTAATATGCTCATTTCCAGCTAAATATCTTAACTTTTGGACTCTACTAAAGTAGCTTAGCATGAATGGAACTTCAAAATAATCTTTATTTATATTATACTGGGCCTAGATGCAGCTCCACAGTTCATTTGCTGCATGAAACAAGCTGTTTTAAGCCCTTCCCTTTGGCCTTCATATAAGCTATATTTCACTCCCTTGGATAAACTATGTGCCTAAAGCCCCATTCACACAGGCATAGAGACTGATCAGTGACCCCCTGGTACCACCAGGTGCTAGGGAACCACTGGTTGGTGAGTGGTTGTGGGAGGTGGCTGGCAGTTGCTGCAAAGAGGCATATGGTGCTGCACCGAAAACCTCCATGTGATAGCTTTGACCACTAGCAGGTTGCCACGGTCACCAGTAGTTTGCATGGAGACTTGTCTGCAAGTACTCGCTGTTTACTCTCTGAGCTGCAGTGAAACTTGAAAAAATGCAACACAAACAAACAAATGGAGAATGTTTGGCTCTAAAGTCACAGTTGCACCTTTCAAAATGTGTTGGTTGCAGCAGCCAGGCACAGCTTTTACTTTTTATGGTTTGCATTGCACTTTTGTAAGTTTCACTTCACGTCTTGCGGAATAAATGGCGAACATGTCAGCGTCTTCCATGCAAGCTGTGGGTGACTGTGCCTTTCTGCTAGCAACCAAAGCAATCACAATGACGTTCTCAGTACAGCGCCCTCTCTGTGACTGATTTTACCTGGCGGCAGCCAGCAGCCTCCAGCTATGTGCCGATCAATCGGGGAATACACATTTTTCCTTAAAGACTGGAGATCACTGACCAGTCTCTAGGCCTGTGTGACTGAGGCCCAAGGTGATCATACTTGGGATATCCACTCTTATTGACATTATACAGATCCAAGAGTAAGAAAAATAAATAAATCTGAGGGTTTACAATGTTTAGAGTGAAGCCTGAGCATGCACATAAGCTGACCTCATTATGTGACACTTCAATCATACTTAATAAGAGCAAATTTGAACAGTACACATACGACAGTAAAAAGGGAAAAACACAATACGTCCCCTTTAAACACCAGTCACTTATGGAATGACGTTGTTGTGAATCTACACTCTTCTATCCTAGCCTTCATTTATTTAGTTCATTTCTCTTTGACAGGGTACAGCTACTATTTATGGTGCTCAAGAGTCAACAGCTGTCACGACTGCCTCTCCTTACACAAACCCATTCTCTTCCTCTTTCTGCCTTTCTGTGTTGTCTGCAATGTTTGTGTGCTCGAGATGGATGCAGCCCTCTTTATTAGATAGCATCAGTCTTTTGTCAGACGACTAGAATTGCTCAGCGGTGGCTGTCTGCGCCACCGCGCTGGATTTCGCTCGAGCCCTCTGAGGCCGATCGCTCAGGCTTTTTGTTTAACCTGGCGGCCATGTGATGGGGCTCACTTGGCCTCGTCATCCCGAGCATAAAAGGCGTTGGTGTCGGGCCTTCTTCACAGACCAAATGGCTGTCCGAGGCACATTGACTTTCTGTCAGTGCCTGCCCGCTTATTGTTTGTGAGTTTGATTAAAAAAGAAGAAAAAAGAAGAAGAAGAAGAAGGAAGACAAAAAATGCAATTACTCAAGTTGGAGGAAACCGAATGCAGACCTCATAGAGATAATCACAGACTAATGTGACATTCCTCCATCACCACAGCAACCAGAGAAAAGCCTCTGAGCAGCAGAAAACTAGTATGGCAGAAAAAAAAAAAACACACTGCTGCACTATACAGGCACAGATTCCACTCTTCTGTAAAGTTTTTTTTTTTTTTTTGATGTCCTTCGCTCTTAAAGAAGTGTAATGGCTTGTTGTGCACAAATGGATCTTTATGAAGCATCACAGCTGCATCTGTTTCACTATGCCTATGCATCCATTAAACTAGCTGAAGTAACAGTATTGTGTGCTACAGTACATCTGGACACTAAGATGCGTTTCTGTCTCAAGCTGGTCACACAATGATACTGAAGATGCAATAAAATCAGAATCATAAAGCTTCGCTAACGGAATAAACCAATATAATTGAGACAAACACCCAAAATGGGCTGAAAGGGGGGGGAAAAAAATGTGTTACTTACACAGACGCACACTCACTTACACTCACTTAGTGACTGCGGGTGGTATATCTGTGCGTGGTGCGTCTCTTAATTTCTGCACAGTAAACAGCTTCCAGATGTAAGAGTTTCCTGCTGGCCCCGCCCAGTCCAGATGCCCAGTCTGCCAGCAGATCTGCCTCAAATTGGGCACATTTGAGCAATCATTTAGTTCCCATCTTCCTGAAGGGGAAACTTTTATTAATAAAGCCTTTTCATCTCGGATCTTTGATTAAAATTGGTGGTGCTGGGGGTGGTGGGAAGGGATAATGGCTTAGTCATGTGAAACCAGGTTGGGGGGCTGACTGTATTAAGTAGAACTTGCGTTGGGGGGAGGGAGGTGTTGCTGTCTTTTAATGTTTGTTACAGTACAGTGGAAGGAAGCCGGTGATAGGAAAGAAAAAGGACATCCTCTGTTGTAAGTGGTTCCAGGTTATCTGACCCCCATACTTACTCGAGCATGTTGCCCTCAGCCACAAACTCAAGAAACTCCTACAGTGCTTTAAATCACCCATACACCACTGCCTCTTATCTTAAGCTGGAGGCTTCTAATTATATTTTTGGGGGTTTTGTAAATAAGGATAGAGAATAAAATGGAGATGTCATAGAGAGTGTGTGTGAGTTTCCACAATCCAAATCATAGCCCATTACATGCTTATTAAATCCAGTAGTAGAAACACATGGTGAAGCAGGGCTGAATTCACTTTTTTGTCTTCCCGGGTCGTTATATTAGCGAAAATCAGTTGCCAGTGTTTGCATTAATACATTTTGCACGCGGGTCAGCTTCTTGTTGACATAGTGTACGTGTAAAATGTGTCGTTTGCAGTGGAGCGATTGGAATATCTGGAAATTTTGCCTCCATTACACTGAGGTTGAAGTGGAAATGTTTGATTTCTCAACATTAAAGTGGCAATAAAGTAGCAAGAGAGAACTTCCCTTGCACACTGCACACAATCCAGTATTTTTTTTTAATAACAAGTTCAAGCAGACAAGAATTTTTTTTGGTATTTTTACGAGTTGAAAGACATTCAATAAAAGGAAAATCACTGCAGTAGGAATATTTAGGCATACATCCATCAGCAAAACATGAAACCGTGTAGAAATCATGTAGAATAATATGTTACGTTACTTTACATATTATAAATTTTTATTATTAAAGGCCAGTGGTGCATGTGGGGAGAGGTATGGGAGCTGTGGTGTGCTGGAAAAAAAAAATTAGGTATCACACAAACCACATGGAGAAAGTCTCTCCAAGAGATTTGGAGTCACAGACTTTACAGACTGGAAGTGCTGGGCCCAGGTGCTTCCACTCAGTTGAAATCACTGTCCACACCTACCATTTACACCCACATATCAAAGAAGAGGAATTAAGGCACAACCAAACAGACCAGGCAGCAGCAACATTTTGATCTTAGGTGTGAACAAATCCATATGATGAAAGAGTTCCCTGATCCAACGATTTTTTTTGTTTTGTTTTTAAACACAGGGATGGTGGGAATACAATATAATATACACAGATCAAACATAACATTATGACCAATGACAGGTGAAGTGGATAACACAGATTATCTCTTCATCGTGGCACCTGTTAGTGGGTGAGATAAACTGCAGCTGTTGTGAGGCAGTCGGTATCTATCAAAAGCGGTCCAAGAAAGGAACAGTGGTGAACCAGCGACAGGGGTCATGGATGACCAGGACTCATTGATGCACAAGGGGAGCGAAGGCTGACCTGTGTGGTCCAATCCAAGAGACGAGCTACTGTAACTTAAATTGCTGAAAATGTTAATACTGGTTAGAAAGGTTTCAGAATACATAGTGCATCACAGTTTGTTGTGTTTGGATGTACAGTACACCCTTTCATAGAAAAGGAATTCCCTGATGACTGTGGCATCAGCAGGATAATGCACCTTGCCATAAAGCAAAAATGGTTCAGGAACAGTTTGAGGAACACAACAACGAGTTTGAGTTGATGGCTTGGCCTCCAAATTCCCCAGATCTCAGTCCAATCGAGCGTCTGTGGGATCTGCTGGACTAACAAGTCCAATCTATGGAGGCCCCACCTTGCAACTTACAGCACTTAAATGATCTGTTGCTAACATCTTGGTGGAGATACCACAGCACACCTTCAGGGGTCAGTGGAGTCCATGGCGTGATGGGTCAGGGCTGCCTGATCGGTGTATGGAAGCTTGTTTCCTCCACCCAAAAGGAAAAAAATTGCTGTCAATATCTCAAAATTTCAACTTACTAACTTAAACTTCTGTGAAAATAATTTTAAATTTTGAATTAAGTCAAAATTCAGAGATAACAACCCAAAAGTTTGACTTATTGATGGTAATTTATGTATTTATTTTTTAAGTGGCAGAAACAAACTATGATTACGCATGTTTTACTGTGCCATGTTTGTGCACTTTGGGCAAACCAAGTTACACACTTCAACCGGTCACGGCAGATGACTGCCCCTCCCTGAGCCTGGATCTGCTGTTTCTTCCTGTTAGAAGGGAGTTTTCTCTTCCCACAGTCACCAAGTGCTTGCTCGTTGGATTTGTTTTGATCGCTGGGTTTTCTCTGTATTTATTTTAGTGTCTTTACCTTAAAACATGAAGGTGATATTGAGGTGACTGTTGTGACTTGGAGTGATATAAATAAAACTGAATTAAATTAAACTGAATATTGTATATATATGTAAGCTTGTTTGCAGCTTGCAAAATTTTGAGATAAAAAACAGAGATTTTGTCTTACAGATGGCAAAAAAATTAGTTGTTTTTGATTTTTTTTTTGTTTTTGTTTTTTTTTTCAGTGGCAGAAACAAGCTTCCATATTTATGAGACTTTTGTCACGGTAAAATTGGATGTAAACACCTCTGTCCTCATTTGCTTCACTGCTGCATCCCATAAGCAGACAGGTAAACAAGGACAGAAAATGAGAGGATGAAGTTTTTAGCTGCTTGATGTTGGATGACAGCGAGCTCTTCCTCCATCTGACTGCAGGTCAACCACAGGGATGGCCTCACGGCCGCCCAATTCCCATTTCAGCTTCTCTGTCTTCCTCCTCAGCTGCGACCGGCCGTCACTTTCCATTTGGGCCCTCTGTGAAACGCTGACATGCTCAAAGACATATAGGATTCCATTATTTTCACTCATATGAGAGTGCCACACTTGATTCAAGCCGAGCTGTCATGGCAAACCACGGGTCCCTCCCACCTGCACACGCATACACGAACACACACCCGAGCCCCTCATGAACCTGCTCACCTTGAAACCCGTGACTCGCACCAATAGAAACAAAGTCACTCTCATGTGAGCATATGAGCTCCCTTCATTTAGCCAATGAAACGTGTTACGTAATTCCTAATTTACCTCCTTGGTCTCCATAAAGCAGCCGAGAGCGAGCCAGCTCATAACGCGTCCACTGTAAATCAGAGAGATTTAATTTGAATTTCATTTCAAAGGGTTAGCCATCAATAATTAAAAGGATGTTTTTTATGACTTACAGAGATCATAATTAATCTGCTTCAGGGGGGAGAGCTTTTACACAGATTATATCCATCATGTTCTGTTTTGCTCCTTACAGGCCACACCATGGTAGAAGGGAGCATTGATTAAGATGTGCTTAGCTGATTATGAGCTGCCGTTCCTCGGGCATCTCATAAAGAATAAAAGACATCTTTTACCTTTTTGCTCACACAGGCTGTGACTCATAAAGAGGTTCATGCGCAGCCATGTTTATAACTGGCCTCCCATTTATCTGTGATAAATCCATTCAGTGGGGTTAAAATGAATGGCCACGGTTGTTGTTTTCAGCCTCGGATTGCAGACATCTTGATCAACTTTGTAAGCCTGGGAAAACAAACATGATTTCTCTTTTGATGATCATAATATTCTCACAGACTGAACATAAAAATGTTTTCATTTTCCTCACAAAAACAATCGTCTTTTTAGTCTTTGAAACTGTAATCAAGCAGATCTGCTCCATTGTTCTCGAGCTAACGGTGGCCAAACTTGGCAATCTTTAAAAATACATTGAACTTGTTTCATGGTGAGTTGACAAGGGAAAAGCACATCAGCAGTTACCAGTCAAACAGAAAATGGAGAGTGTCAAGCAGTACACCAAATCAAGACAGATCCTGCAGCAAAATGTGTTTAGGCATTGTACCGATTTCACTTTTCCCGTCTCGCTTCTTTTCCTGCTCCCTGGGCCGGGCGGGGAGGAATTAGCCATTATGATGGCTCCTAGCCCGGCACCTCAACTGATGGGCAGAGAAGTCTGGCCCCGTTTTCGTCACCTGTCTCGGCTTCTGGGATTTAACATGGCTGGATGTCTGGCAGCAGACAAGGCGAGGCGGTGGAGTGGGGTGGGTGCGTGGGGGGAACACGAGTCGTAGAAAAAAAACAAACCAACAACAAACCAACACAAAGAGAAATACAACATGGTTCTGAACAAAAGAATTAGATGTATGGGCACGGAGAGATTGCTTTCTGTGCTGGGGTCAGCTGATTTGACAGGCAGCATTTTGCCTGCTGTATATAATATAGATATAAAGCCTAGCCTCACAGAAAAAAAAAAGTGTAATAGCTGTGTTTGTCCACGGCACATAACGAAGTATTTTTTACAGTAATGGCTGTCAAATTGTGAGATGGGGTATTTTTCCAGGATGATGTCACAAGGGAACATTTTGTTAACGCTGTGAAAAGATCTTTTTCTAAAACCTACTAGTTAGCCAGTGATCCAGTGACAAAACATGTGAATAATAACAAATTTTAGTAAACAGGACACAAACCCCATCCTCCAATGGGAATGCTCCTTTACCTCCAACCCCCACTGCAGCTTCCTAATGTCTGACATCAACGCCAGCCAACACAAACAGCCAAAAGAACAAGAACTGTTACAGTTTTGGAGCGTTTAATTGTGAAATTTACTTTTTATCTGTGCTGTGCACCAAGACAAATACTACACATTTTACTATACAATTGGGACTGTATGTACTGTACAGCCTGTGTATAGTATGCAGGGAATAGTAATGCAGAACGGAGGGGAAAAGAAGGAGGAGGTGTTGGATTGATTTTTTTCCACTCCCTGGTATGAAAAGGTCACTTTGATCAATGCTGCATAATTGGAACTGTATTAGGATCATATCGGGTCATTTTACTGTTTAATGATGAAATATTAAATATTGGGTAGGTAAGATTGCAGTCATTAGCGGGCTCTTTCATTTATAGCCCTTTAATTAATTTGAACCTGACCCCTAGTCCAATACTTTTGAGTGTGCAGACTTAAAAGCACTCTCTGCTGAAACCGCAAGCTCTTAGCCAATTGGATCCACTTACCTATACACATACCTCACTTTGTTAATGGACATGGGAGAATAGTATTAGCACTTCAGTAAATAATATGACTCTATACTAATAGGATCCTTGGAAGTCACGAAGGAAATTGTGCTAATTATGCTGCACCCTGTTTTTTTCAACATTTGCTACATGAACTAAAACAGCATGTTAAGGCAGAATGACTTTTTAACTCTCCACTGAAAGAGTCACTCTGCGGCTCTAAATGTAGTCAGATTTTTCTTTTTTTTTTTTCTCTCTCTCGTACATGTTAAGGAGACTTTTAATCAGATCACTGACCGACGCAGTTCATCAAATCATAAAATAGCCTGAGTCCCACTTGAAAGAAATACTTTATCACTGTCAAACTTGACTCCATATTTTCCCCAGACTTTCATTTATTCATTTCCTTCCTTCTAAAGCTCTTCATTATTAACCATGATTGGACATAAAGACAATATGTGAGGAGTCGTGCCGCCGCGTAGATGAGTGCTCTTTCTGTAAATGACCAGCAGTGGGCTGGTAAAACAGAGAGTGCGTCGGGGCAAAGGGAGGACAGTAGGACGACTAAAAGCACTTTAATGACATGGCTGGACTCGTGTTTCCTAATGATGCAGGCGAGATTAATTATACTCTGTGTATGGGTCATAATTATACGAGCACTGATCCTTTCCACTTGGCTGTGCTCGGGCACTCTCTGCCTCTTCCTTAAGTTTCAGATAATCCATCAACACTTTCACATATTCCTTTCATTACATCTTATTTATGTATTATGGTTACAGGTTTATTTATTTATTTATTTATGTTTGACATCAGGAGAGAAAGGGGGCGATATTAGATCCTACAGAATGATCGCTTTCATTGTGAGGTTACGAGCTGGACAAGAAGGGATTTTTAACCCTGATGTGACGCTTCTAAAAAGAAAAAAATATATATTAAAAGTGTGATTTAGTGCATCAAATTATTTTGCATATTGTATTATATGTAATGACCAGTGGGATAAATCCATTTCACAGCTTACATGTAGTTTTTCAAGAGTTTTTTTTTTTTTTTTTTTACATTTATTCCAACAATCAAAATAATATTTTGCAGGTTTTAGGAAATGAATCTCTCAAAGGACTGTAAAACTATCGACTGTGCAGACTGATGCCCAAAACACTAAACATTTATAGTCTTGCAATCCACATTTAGTCCAAGTCCAATTCTCAGCAGCCACATTAATGCTTCTGTAAAACTATCAGGATTCAGATTTTCCGTTTGGTTTTGGATCTCTGGCAGATGATTGGATAACGGCTGATGACAGGTTGTCTTTTTAAGAAAATTATGAAGGGATTTTTGAAACTGAAAGCCACATTGTTGGCTGAAAAGGCTTCTACTGTAGGCCCAACTCGCAAGCCTGAGATAAAACCTAACATTAAGTTTACGGGATATTAAGGCTATTCGCTTAAAACAGTGAAATAAATCTATGCCTCTTGAGTATCAGTCCTGTCTAATGTTGTCCAGTAATGCTAAAGTGTAACACTCACTGGGTTTTCAGTAAAATAATCTTCTGGCATATATACCTGAGAGGCCAGACAGGGGAGCGGGAGGCAATTTTCTTTAGGTAAGTAGAGTCGGTGCTTGATTTAATAAATCTCTATGAGATGCTCCCATCGAACATCCTGAGAGAACGGAGCTGGGGTTTGCGGGAGGGGTCCGTGTGTGAGTGTGTATCTGTGTGTGTGTGTGTGTTGCGGAAGAGAATGACGGGGCAACTGGGATGTCTTAATTCCTTGACATAAACATACACACAGATTAATGAAGCCTTGGGAGATTGTGAATAAGGGGAAAGATTGCTTATCGATCCATATCAAAATTTTCATGCTAATCCCAGCCAGGAGACAGAGTGTCTGGTATCAGAGTTAATAATCTGATTTCTAGGCTGTCCAGGACAATTCCAGCCAGTGTGAGGGCCTAATCACAGCGCCGTCTTCCCATCTGAGAGCAGCTGCCTTGGCCCCTGCAGCACGTCACCTCCCCCTCCATCACCTCCCTCCACCACCACCCCCGCCGTGGGCCTCCGGACCCTGCCACTGGCTCGGACAGTGATGGAGCATATGATAGAAACGTGTTGACAAATTAAATTTTTTAAATTTCAGAGGAGATTTGTAGCGGAGAGATTGGTTGGTGATGGCGGTGGCTTGCTAAATGCTAGCAGCTCTGACCTTCATCTATGAGCATGCTCATGGGATCCTTCTGCACGTCCCCCAGGCTTCTCGTTCGACCTCCTGAGCAGTTGCTGGGACAAATCAAGACCTTGCAGTTATACATTTGAATATTGGCAAAGGACAGTTTGGCTTGGCTCAGCGGCTGAATTTAAAAATATATATATTTTTAACACAAAACCAGAGAAATCCAAGTACCTCAATCACCACATTAATGTATATTGTGTAACTACTTGTTACATATAATGGCCTTGATTTATTTGCTGCTTGCAACATCTCAGAATTTGTGTGCTGGTCATAGTGGTTTCCTGCTGCAACAAGAGGATATGAGGAGACAGGCATCCTGAGGAGAGCCAACTGATGCGTCTTAGTTAGGCTAATATCCTCGCCTCACATTTTTCTCTATTAAATCTTAATCACAGACTTGTCGAGTGTCACTTGACATTTGCATTTTGCCAGGCACAGCCGCAATCCACACAGCGCTCAGAGGTTCGACAGCTTCCTTCCAGTGAGCGCTTTGTTCAGTCTCCAGCTCTCATCTTCAACAGGGTCGCGGTAGCAGATTAATGGTGAGATTGGTTACTGTATATTTGTCTGCGGGCGTAACAGACAAATATACAAAGACTTGAAGAAATCATTGCAAAACAGGCTATTTCAGGCTTGCATGCGCCTAAAGTTTGGTGGTTTAACAAGCAGACATGGATGTAATAAAAGGCACCGCCCACTTAGCTAGCTGCAACAACAGAAGAACACAAGACAGAGAAATGACAAGGACAGGTGAGGAGAAGCAGTCGACACTAGTTTAACTTCTCTCAATAATCAATTTCCTCATCTTGATGTTTACAAAAAAGAGTCAATAAGTGGAGAGGGAGCTTTGTGATTGGCTTTGATTTCTACCCCCAGTCCAAATCAGACATTATTGTCTCTTTCTCTGGCCGTCTCTCGCTCTCGATATGACATTGATGACAGTAGACGTGACAAAGGCCATCCACACTGAGGGACCAGCCAAATGCATTCCTTTACCGAAGCCAAACACTTTTCTGTGAGAAACGGAAGCACGAAACTTACCTGGAAAAGTCCTGGAAAGTCAGGTACAAGTCGGCACTGTGTTGGTAGCAGGTTTGCAAGTGCAGTAACTAAATAAATAAATAAATACATACATAATTGCTCACTTACTCCAGGCAGGAAAAAAAAAATCAGAAGACGTGTCTGTACCCAACAGCACAACTTAATTTTGCGAAAATAACTTCAATCGAATTTTCCATCTTAGCCAGTGAGGATGAGGCACTCTGCCTTCTCTGTCTCATTCTGACATAGGCTGTTAAAATAGGAGGATCCTGACATTCTAGGGGCAACTCTGTAGCAGCATAGTTCATCTGTATGATGGTAAAAATGCCATTAGCTGAAAGTAAGATGAGTAGATCAGTACCTTTGATGTGCGAATACGGGGCTACTTCTATCAAGAGGAGAACAAAATTTGCCAACCAGAAGCTCCAAAGCTCACTAACATGTTGGATCATGTTTATTCATCTGAAAGCTCAAATGTAAAATGAACTAATCCTCGACCTTGTTGTGTTATAGCCACAGAAACTTGCATGCCAGTAACTGCCAGCACATTACTCCCTATAAAACTGTCATCATTTTTGCATGAACAGATGTAGCCGGCAAGCTTTAGAGGTTGCTTTCGTTTTTTTGTACTCTCTGGGTTGGGCTATGCTGTTAAACCACACTAGCTGTTTCCGCTCTTCTGTTGCTAATGCTAGGCTAAAAGCCACCCGGTTCTAGCGACACACTGTTTACCAAACAGACACGATGGTGGTATCAATCTTCACATCTAACTCTAATTCAAATAAGCAATGCTTCAAAATACTGAAATATTCCTTTGACTGCTGAATAGATGGTCTATAAGGTAAAGTATTTAAATGCAGCTTCATAGAATCTACCTGAGCATGTAAAATTATTATAAAATAAGGATATATGCATGATATCTGCTGAATTGTGCAAGTATCTAAGTGTGTGTGTGTGTGCGTGTGTGTGTGTGTGTGTGTGTGTGTGTGTGTGTGTGTCTGTGTGAATAGCCTCTTGCAGTGGCTGCCAGTAAAAGCAATAATTTGACAGTAATGTTGCCAATAAACAAACAAAACCCAGCCTCACTCATAATCTGTATCTGTTTGGGAGAGCATAATGATGTGTTAGCGTGGCCCGGTTTTCCATTGTGCTGTAGCCTTGTCATGGTGGCTCAGGGGAAGACTTATCCATATGAGAGGCTTAGGGAAGCCTGTTCAGATCCGCCAGGATTAGGCCCAGGCTAATACACTGGGTCAACAGCATGGTTCTCCTAATGAGACAGGTGTACAGTTCTTACGACTGTCTCTCCACATAGCGGAGGCTCAAACAAAAGCTGATATCATCCCTCCAGGCTTACCCGACTCATATGATATCCCCCAGTAGTAAATACAGTCGCTGTATCAACCTTAATGCAGACATCCGACAAGCTCAGAGGTGATCCAGGGCTGCACTGCATGCTGGGTGATTGTGATGCCAGTGGCCATTTATCAAATGAGAAATAAAACATTTTAGGAGGATTTAAAATTCTTTTGTCTTTGCATCCCCTTTCAAGGTCAGCTAGACGCGATCCAACAATCACAGCTGCAGGTAGAGCGT
Source organism: Cichlasoma orientale (assembly GCA_034780415.1). Taxonomy (NCBI): domain Eukaryota; kingdom Metazoa; phylum Chordata; class Actinopteri; order Cichliformes; family Cichlidae; genus Cichlasoma; species Cichlasoma orientale. The sequence goes on from JAVDPK010002425.1 coordinate 241,257, forward strand.
TATGCACACCTGGGTACATTCGTGGTCTCAAATAAGCTACAGGCCTGCATCAAAATTCTTACTTGAGAAAAAATATAAATACATTTTGTAAAGTGTACTCAATTATGGGCTAAATACTGTATTATTGTGAACTATTATTATTATGTATAGGTAGCCTTGTATGTACCGATTCTATAGGAGTCATGTACTGTTATGAGATATAACAAGAATAACATACTTAAGTTATGCATTCTGTTGCACTTACATCTCCAAAAGTGTATTTACGGAATAAACATCTGAGCGGTTTGGAGGAGAAAAGTCTGAGACACTACAAAGGGTCCCAAACTAAACATGGCCAAAGGTTCACAAGCAAAAACTGTTTGGAAGTCTTGGCTTAATCTCTTACAAAGACTGTTTATAATACGGTGCATTTGATTGAGCGTGGAACCCTCCTTTAAAGGGTACTGGAGTACCTACTATAACAATATAATAGTATAATCGTGTCTTTCATTTAAATGAAACCAAATGCATCTCTATCACCTGGGGGTTCACCTTTATTTACTTTGTTTATACCCCACTCTGCGTTTAATCACTAGTTATTATTACTCTCTGGCTCTCTCTTCCACAGCATGTCTTTTGTCCTCTCTCTCTCCCCTCAGCCCCAACCAGTCACGGCAGATGACTGCCCCTCCCTGAGCCCGGTTCTGCCGGAGGTTTCTTCCTGTTAAAAGGGAGTTTTTCCTTCCCACTGTCGCCAAGTGCTTGCTCATAGGGGGT
>JAVDPK010002425.1:248615-261757 GCA_034780415.1 Cichlasoma orientale
TGTGTGTGTGTGTGTGTGTGTGTGTGTGTGTGTGTGTGTGTGTGTGTGTGTGTGAGAGAGTGAGTGAGTGAGTGAGTTTGTGCACGCACACGTGAGCAAGCGTCAGCCTAAAGATTGTCTGTCAGTTTTTGGATTAAATTTTCCAATTCTGCTTCCTGAAGTGTTTTGTTATTTGAGGCTGAACTCACCAAGAAAGCCGCTTAAGCTTATGCTTGTCTACTGAGTCCTGCATTCGGGTCCAGACGCTGACTGCCACACCTCCCAGCCTTGACAACATCTTACTACAATAGAATCACTGCGGCCACATTTTTCTGTGAAGTGCTCTTTGGGCTGGTTTTCAACAACAACAGATTTGTGTTCATTCTTAAACACTAAAAGAAAAATATTTTGTATGTCTTCATTAGGACACAAATTTGTGCTAGTGTGTGGGACTGTAGCCTATGGTTTGCATTGCTCAATGGTAATGTGACAATACAAGGTCATGCTGTAAAATAATGCAACAAATAATTTAACTGTAGTACTGTAACAAATTACTTTCTTTAGGTAGTACAATAAGTAATAAAGAAAAATGTGTAATAAAGAAAATAAATATAAATAAAGAAAAAATACTTTTTCATCCCTATGAATGTCCGGAGTCTCTCAGTTTCAGAGTCAGAACGACCAGTCAGTTGTCTCAGTTGGCAATGATGAAAACACTCAAATACAGGCTCACAAAAGTACATCACTCACAAATGGGTGACATCATGGATATTTTTTATATAGAGTCTGTGAATTCTTCCCTTCCACTATAATGTACTGTACTGTGAGAAAATATTGCTTTATAGAAAATAGGTCCTACATGAAGCTGCTCACAACGTTTGTGATTGTGGGTTCTCTCCGGGTGCTTCAGCGTCCTCCCAAAGTTAGTGGGATTAGGGTTACTGGTGATTCTAAAGTGGCTGTAGGTGTGAACGGTTGTCTGTCTCTCTGTGTTGGCCCTGTGACAGGCACTCACCCTACAATTCTGGACAGTTTACACCAAAACAATCTAGATATTGGCCAGAGGAAAAGCACGTACATGTGCTTTTTACTGAACTGTCTCTTTATCTGCCCAACTGCCACAGTGTTTTTGTAACTGGACCTTGAAGAGCTCCTCACCTGTACGACGCTGTCCCACAATTCAGTCCACAAAATGGTCGTCTTCCTCCTTCCAGTGAAATAGTTCGGTCTCTTTCAGAGAGATTTAAGAGGTGAAGATTGTCCATCTGTCTTTTTCAGTGAAAATGAATTACACGTCTAATCAATTGTCATGACTTGTGTAATCTAAGAGACTGCTGCAAATATCTTTTAAATAATCAGAAGTCATTTTTGTGGCTGTTGATAGAGCGTTTTGCACAAAGACTTCCATTTTGTCTGAAATGATACATTCAGCCATGATTAGGGCAAAAAAGAGCAATAGCTCATGTCTGAATGACTCCAAGGCCTTTTTGAAGCCAAGTCAAATATCATCGTGTTAGCTCGTCTTCTGAGTGGCATTCACCAAATACTGCTGTTAGTAGATTGAAAATCCATGAGGACCTTCATCAAAGCAGCACAGTGCCCTTGAAAAATCATACAAAAAATTCCCCTGTCCTTCCTATAAAAATTTTGTGTCTGAGAGCCACAAAACCTCTACTCCAAGCTCACTTATTTCCCCTTAAAAAAAGAGAGACTGAATAGAGTTCATAAACAATTTCACTTTTATTTGAAATAACTGTTACAACAGCTGTCATTTATAGGCCATCAGGGCTTTTTTGGTGGTATCAACATTGGTCCTCACTCTTGCTGATTTGCCACAGATTTGTTGCTGTTGCAGTGTGTGTCTAGCTATGGGTATACTGAGAAGTACTGCATACAACAGCTGGGTTAGTGGTCACCATATTTTTCCTTAAAATATAGTTGGGTTTTTTTATGCAGTTTTTTAATCCGTCATAAAGCATACATTTATTCAAAAACAGTTTTGGTGATATACATAGTAGGTTAAAAACATTCCAGGCTGTCAGTGTTTAAACTCATGGGTCTATGATATTTTGGTGGCTGTATTTCAGTATGTGGTAAATCTTTCCTCACACAGTAGTGCATTGTACTGTACAGTGAGTATAAATTCCTTATAGATCTCTAAGTCACATGCATGTAATGCATGTTCTGATCTAATATGTGAAGAAACTGTCATCAGTAATTAGAAAGAAATACAGTGTCAAAATAAGAGAGGCTGAAAGGTGAAATTTGTGAGAAACAATTCCTCACAACTCTCCAAAATCCGGACACTTGTCCAGATGTCCAAAGTTAATTTCCAAGCTTTTTGATTTTCAACCTAAATGAAAGATTAACAACATTGATAAACACTGAATGTCTTGGGACAGCTCCAAGGGATAGCCCCACTAGATATTAAAGAGCATGGTCTCCAGCACTTTTTAGAACTTCAGTTCTTGGATGAGAAGTGAAAAAGTCCATTTGCCTTCATTTTAAACATTAACACTACAATGATTTAGAACTTACACAGATTGCATTGATCAACACAAATGGCAGAAAGCACACTTTATTGAAGAAAGGTTCATAGTTATCATTTAGCATTTAGCCTAAATCATTACTCTTTTTTTTTTCACTGTTCTAAAACTACTGCTCCTGGCCTAGGTGCTAATGTACCCCTTGCTTCCCCTGGCACTGCTGATATGACCCCTTTAATGCTCAGATCCCACAACAGTGTTTCTCATGCATACACATGGGAGGTGAATTGGCAGCTCATTTTAGCATATTTTATTATGCACAACACCTTCCACAATTGTTTTTCTAGTGGAAAATCCAATTGCCCTTGCTATCATGTTGCTCTGCTGCAATTCAGCTTCATTCAACTCCATCTCTGGAGAAGATATCATTGGATGTACTCGAGCTCCATCATTCTGGTCTGGAGTGGTATTGGCAATTTTTCTGCTCTTAAGATCAGCTGCAAAATTTTAGCAGCTGAACAACTGCTAAAATGTTGTAATTTAGAGCGATTACAACTCTAAATATAGTGAAGAACAATGAAAAAAAAAAAAAAACAGCACTCTTCCTGCAACTCTCCTGTTTCTACATATTTCCCCCAAATTCCAACTAACATCTGTGATATACTCTTGGTGATTTCATTAAACTTTTGTGGTCCTGAACTGAATTTGGCTGCTCAGCAAGACACATAACTGAGTGATACATGCAGCTCACCTCGGTATAATAGTTTCACACTGTCTTTCGTGTTACAGTATAATTCAGGCTCTCATGGGAAAAAATGAATAAGCTGTCCTCCTCCTTCTTTACGTCTTCTGTGTTCCACCTTCCTCTATCTCATCCCCTCTCATTTTGTTCATGACATGTTGAAGCCACCACATGGGTGGTGCAACACCTTATGATTTATGGAGGTTTAATTTGGTTTAGACTCCATCCATTGTTTTGCAGCTTGCAGGGCGACAGGCTGCCCCGCTGACAGTAATTTCCCGCCAGTTGAGTAGGATTGTGTATCATAAGTTAATGGGATCCTTTTTTCCTTCATCTTTAGAGGAGGGAGGAGGTGTGTGTCATTGTGTGAGGAGTTGAAAAAGCAAGCTTATGTTTGAAATAAAGTGAGAGGGTAGTGGCAGAGTAGGAAACAAACAGCGGTTCCTATTTACTCTGCCAATTGGACTTGAAGGCGTTGTATGCATGAGCCGGGATGTCTGCAGCTGGAAGAGGGCTGGACTGGCAGTCAGATGGTAGCAGGTATTACAGCAGCCAGTAGTCTGATTAGAGAGCTGCTGTAGCTGAGCCCTCCCCCTTCCCATCAGACCTCCCTCACCTCACTGTGGTCTCTTATCCTGATGGGAGTGGACAGCTGAGCGAGACACTGTTAGATTGCTCTTGCACATATTTAGTAAAGAGCAGCTTTATGTACAGTACATATGCAGTCACCTTGCTGAGTTCAAAGGCTGTAAACTGGGCAAAATCTGTTTCCTCTTTCTGAACAATGTGTTTATTTCTTTTCTATTAGCCTTGTGCATCAGATCAGATCTTGCTACTATTTCATTAGAATTAAATAACTGAACACTGGTTTATGTGACTGTTATCTGAAGAAAACTTTTAATAAGTTTTTTTAGTTTGCAAAAAACAAAACAAAAACTAACTCTCCAAATATCATAGGGCTTCCGAACTATATAGTACCAAGTCAAGTAGGTCTTTCTTCTACATGTTCTTGTACTTTACAGTTACGTTTTAGAAAATTGTGCAGAAAGTTTCCAACAAATAAGATACAGTGGTAATAAAGTAAAGCATAGATGTGCTGTATAGTGGCCATGATAAACTTTTGCTTGTCTCTGGTCACAAAGATTTAATTTGGAATTTCCTAAAGGGTTGCCAATGTTTTTGTGATTTCTGTGTTATAATTGTACATTACAACAGTGTGGCCGAGGCTAGGGATAGATGACATTTTTGGCCTCTGACAAGGTGACATGATCACAGCAGTTCTGTGACAAGACATAAATGAAGATTTCTTGCTTTAGAGTCCGACCTCAAGACCCATGTATAGCATTTTAATAGCATAAAAGTATAACATTACATATACATGAATAAAGCATAGAAAGTCCTAGGATGGGAATATGTATTTCCTTGTGATAGCTGACTCTGTCTGTTCCTACAATTGCTGAATGGATCACAGTGGTGTTTCTTACAGACATGGTTTCTACACAATACATCTCAAATACTTTGGTGATTGCCTGACTTTTCATTTACAACAGCAGTTCATTGACACCTTGAGGTTTTGCAGAGACTCTTGAGATAATAGAATACTGACATTTCTGAAGATGACACCCTGGCCATAAACTTTTATTTTTGTTCTTCATGTAGAAGCATAAATTGTATTTTAAAAGCATAAGGGCCACATTTCAGATTACAGGTACAGGTTACTTACCCGACATTTATACTGCATACTCTGCAGTGCCGAGAAGCCAGCAGCCTCCGTAAGACACTGCCTCGGCTTTAGACTTGTCTTGACAATGGAGCTGAATATTAAAATGACTGAGCAAACAGTGTTCATTACTGACCTTCCCTCCTGCTTATTTGTATAGAACTGCAGCTCCTTTTTCCTCTTATTTTTCTCTGAGCTAGGCAAGAAATACAAAGCTTGTTTGAACGTGACCTTTTATCAAGTACATGAGTATCACGGTGTAGTGGAGTTGAGTGAAATTATGCTTTTCTTGATGGTTAGTGAGCCTGTCCACTTCCATATCTTTCACCTCAGGGGAGCTGAGCTCTGGATGTCTTTGGTGTCCCTATTACATCATAAAAGCACTCATTATTAACAGCTTTAGAATAACATTCAAGGGCAAACGACTTTGAAATGGGAAACTTGATGGGGTTTTTTTTCCTACTCTCCTCACACCACATATTTGATTTAGCTACCTCTCAGTAGTAATTCACTTTGATATGGTTTTCCACATAAGCAAAGCTATGTGGCTCAAAGCAAGCTGCTGGCCAATGGAGTGTGTCGGCCATAAGAATCCATATCGCCACAGCTACAGAGCACTGTCTCCACAGAAATGGAAACAGTGTCATCAGCATTAAAGCAAAGGGAATGCCCATGCTGATTGTTCTCATTCTGTGTGTGTGTGCGTGAGAGAGAGAGAGAGAGAGAGAGAGAGAGAGAGAGAGAGAGAGAAAGCTGTGGGGGAGGGAATGATTGTCTGTGTTTATTGAACTGTGTTTGTATGTGTATGTGTGCATTCACGCTGGCTACTCTCATGATAGCTTGGCTGCATGGTGTGGACTGGTGCTCAAAGCGCATTCCAGAATGGTGACAGTGTGCTGCTAGCATTTCACGTAGCAGCTACTGTTACACGCTGAGTGTGTGTGTGTGTATGTGTGTGTGTGTGTGTGTGTGTGTGTGTGTGTGAGTGTGTGTGTGTGTGTGTGTGCTTGTGCTGGTGTTATTTTCTCGCAAAGACACAAACTGAGGAGTTGCTGACAAAAAGAAAAAAAAAGAATTTTTTTATATATAATTGTTAATAATGATGCAATGAAGGCACACAATTTGGAGCGCCTAAGCACACTGACTCACTGTCCACTTTATTAGGTATACCTTGTTAGTACAGGGTTGGAGCCCCCTTTGCCTTCACAACTGCCTTACAACTCCCATTCCTCAGAGATTTTGGCCCATGTTGATATCAAAGCATCACACAATTTCTGCAGATTTGTTAGCTTTACATCCACATGAATTTCCCATTTTACTACATCCCAAAGGTGCTCTATTGAATTGGGATCTGGTGACTATGGAGGCCATTTGGGTACAGTAACCAGTTTGAGATAATTTGATGTGTGCTGTGGTGTGCTCTCCTGCTGGAAGCAGCCATCAGATTATGAGTGCACTGTGGTCATAAAGAAATGGACATGGTCAGCAACAGTACGCAGGTAGACTGTGGCATTAAACAATGCTCAACACGCACTAAGGAGCCAAAAGTGTCCCAAAGCAGGATGGATCCATGTGTTTACGTTGTTCATGCCAAATTCTGTCTTTACCATCTGAATGTCACAACATAAATTGTGATTCATTAGATCATGTAATGTTTTTCTAAACATCTATTGTCCAGTTTTGGTGAACTGTAGCCTCAGTTCCCTGGTGACACTAGTATGTTCTTCTACTGTAGCCAATCTGTTTCAGGGTTTGATGTGTTGTGCATTCAGAGATGCCCTTTTGTCCAGGCCATTGTCCTCTGACCTCTGGTATCAACAAGGCATTTTTGCCTAGAGAACTGCTGCTCACTGACCAGATATTTTCTTTTCTTTTTTAAAGCATTCTCTGTAAAAACCCAAGAGAAGGTTGTGTAGAGAAATTCCAGTACATGAGCGATTTCTGAAATACACATGCCAGCTTATCTGGCACCAACCATGCCACATTCAAACACACTTAAATAATTTTCATCCCTGTTCTGATGCTGGGTTTTAACTTCAGCAAGTCATCGTGACCATTTCTAGATGCACTGAGTCGCTGCCATGTGATTGGCTGATTTAGATATTTTTAAGATAAGGTTTATTTGTCACATGCACAGTTATACACATTACAATGCACAGTGAAATGTATTTGCATTAATGAGCAGACAAACAAGTACACCAAATAAAATAAGTGTAACACTTCTATTTTATGTAACTTGAACATTTAATAATAAAACAATAAAAACCACACAATGTTGTTTGTGTCAAACAACATGGTTTCCAGTAACCTATTTGATATTTTAGGCGTATGCTATACACACACTCCAACGTACACATTGAGAATACACATTAAAAGTGAGATGTGAACATGGCCTGACTGAAATTCACTGGTACCTGCAACAGATTACAAACAGAAGGAATCTGCATGTTTTACATATTGATTCACTGTATGACTGCAACCATAGGGTTAATCTAAACAGCATATGTAGTTTAAATATTCTGAATTTGTGTTATTACTTTTTTTCAATAAAACATTAGGAGTGTTCCTTGTGCAATTCCGAAGCAGGTGCCTTTAAATATTTTCTATTTAATGGCAGCTCTTTTACATTGTGCAGAAAACTTGATACTTGAACTTGATATGCCAGCCTTTCTTCTAGATTTTGCAGCAGTGCCTTGGGACACAATCAATTCTATCCATTCCTTCAATGATGCCTGGTCTTATTTTAAAATAGATTCAGTCTGATCATCAATAAACACACCCTTATGAAAAGATTTAGGACTAAAAATTGTTACAACCCTGGGTTCTTCCATGACTGCAGAGATTATCCATGAAAAGAACACCCTTTCACAAAAAGCCTGTGCCTCTCAATCGTCTGTCTACTGGCTAGCCTTCAGGCAATGTCAGAATAAAGCCACACAGGCAATCAGGAATGTCCAAATCTCCCAGTTAAAGGAGAAATTCATCACCTGTGGCTCCGATGCAAGGAAGTTCTGGAAAACAGTCAAGTCCATGGAAAACAAACTTACTTCTCCCCACCTGCCAATCTCTATGGTATTCAACAGCATTGTTATTACTGATAAGTCTTGAATGGCTTCACTCCTCAACCATTCATCCATCCATTCTCTTCCGCTTATCCTGTTCAGGGTCACAGAGGGCCTGGAGCCTATCCCAGCTGACACAGGGCGAGAGGCAGGATACACCCTGTACAGGTTGCCAGCCTGCCGCAGGGCCAACACAGAGAGACATACAACCATTCACACTCACATTCACACCTATGGGCAACTTAGAGTGACCAATTAACCTAACCCCAGTAACTGCATGTCTTTGGACTGTGGGATGAAACTGGAGTACCCGGAGGAAACCCATGCAGACACGAGGAGAACATGCAAACTCCACACAGCGAGAGGTCCAGGCCAAGGTGGAATCCAGCTTCCTTCTAGCTGTGAGGCAGCAGTGCTAACCACCACGCCACCGTGCTGCCTCAACCATTACTTTGTTAATTCAACCAAAGTTTTTACTATTCCAGACTCCATCACTGCCTTGCCTGCTGCTGTGCATTCCCCTTCCAGCAATACTGGTTTCTCCTTCAAATCCCTCTCTATTTCAGAAGTGCTGGATGAATTCACTATGACATTATTACAGCATTAGACAGCAAGAAGATCTGAATAGCTGCCTTCATTGGCCTTGCCAAAGCCTTTGATTCAGTCAATCAACTGGTCTGTCCACCACCTGCTGTGACTGGTTTTCCAGCTATCTAGGTGACCGTGTCCAGCAGCTGAAAACAGAAAATATCTTGTCAGAAGCAATAACCATATCCAAAGGTGTGCCTCAGGGCTCCATCTTGGGACCAGCCTTGTTCTCATCTACATTAACGATGTAGCCAAAGCTGCTGGCAGTTCCCAGATCCATCTATATCACACAATCCTATATTCAGTTGGCCCTTCATGCCATTCTGCAGCATCTACACTTCAACTCAGGTTCACTTCTGTAGAGCAGTCCTTTCACAACCTTCAGCTCCACCTTAACACCAATAAGACCAAATGTGCCATCTTTGGTCAAAAAAATGAGGCCTCCAACCGCCCCCCAATATCAGCTGTGCCAATGGCACTTTGGAATATAACAATATATATGTTTATGTGTATCTGTTTGTCGTGGACCTATTTCTATTGGAGCCTTTTGGCCAGGTCATGTTTTAAATGAGAACTGGTTCTCAAGCATTTTACCCAGTAAAATACACCCCCCCCCCCCCACACACACACACACAACAAACAAACAAACAAAAAATAAACATCCAGCAGTATACAAAACTATTTTTCTCTTTTGTTGTTTGTCAGATAGAAAAACATTATGAAGGAGAAACAATATTACTTTAAAAATCAAACAATGAGATATCTATGTACATTTAGATGTGCACAAATGGTGTGACAGTGTCTACAAGGTAGATGAAAGAATGAAAGAAGAAGGCTGTGTTTACAAAACAGGTCCTCTACCAGTGGACAAAAATGCTCACCTAACCCAAACAAACAAGCTAACATAAAAACAAAGAAAAAACACCAACAACATGGTGAAGTGACACAAATAACTCCATCCTTTCTGCTTTCCAATATTTTGACCTTGTACAACATGTTAGGGCATCAGCAGCTATCAAACATTAAGGTAACTGCATGTAAACAGGAATCTTTGTGAACAATCAACAACTTCAAAGTAATTTCATCTTTTCGAAAAATAATTGCAAAAACTTAAATGTTTGCATGTAAACATGCGAACATACACTTTTATCTTCGAGGCCTACAGGCATATTCATACAAGACTAAATCAGTCCTAAAGGGAACTGACTAGATGTTTCAAATGGTGCTGTAGTGAGCGAAAAACTCCACACAATTATACTCTTTCCTATCTTTCCTACAATGCTAAGAGGTCATATATACTCATACAGCACAGTTTACATGCAACTAGGTGATAAAACACTTTACATGTGGGAACATCTGTGGAAACTCAGGTTTTTTTTTTTTTTTTACGAGTGCTGAAAACCTAATAGCATGTATATACAAAGTGATAAGAGAATTATGTCTTATAACACTATTTTAAGTTGCATTAACAACTCTGAGACCCCTTTTCCAGTCCCACAAAAGGCAAATCTTCAATGGAAAGGCCCATCCCAGCATTTATAAAAGCATCTGCAAGAGCCCCACTTTTTTTTTTTTTTTTTTAAAGAGCACCACCACCAAGAAAACTGTAAGCACTGATCCCGGCTGTGTGTGCATTCGCAAGACCTCCAGGATTAATCCTGACCAATTTTTCTGCACGACTTGTGTCTGTGATAAAGGAAGCCTGAGCATTCAAATGGGCTGGGTCCCTGGTGGCATTAAGTTCTTACTATATTGAGCTGCAGTCAGGCCTGCAGTGTGAAGAGGAGACTGGAGCAAACCGTTGAGCCTTGCTGGGCTTAAAACTCTATACCTCTATAGCTCTACCTCCCTCCTTCACACATTATGTCTTTTCCAGCCAATCTCCCAATCTTCCAGATAAGAGACAAACACAGCAGATGATGAAGTAGCTAGTATACTGTTCTGCAATTAATAGGAGTGTAAAATCTTTTTTTTTTTACTTATTGTGCAGCTCACATGCATTTACCTTCATACCTTAGCTAAACTAATTGAAGGCAAGTTAATTCAAGTGGTCATAATCTTCATAGGCCTTTTAAGGCTTTTTGTGAATTAGTCGCCCTTTTTCAATTTCACAGCTTGCCTCACCAATTTGAAGCTACTTATTGCATTTAGCATGGCTGTATTTTTAACCTCTTCAATCCCAGTGACCCACGGACTCGACCAACCTCAGAGTGTTCTGCTGCCAAACTTTGGTCATTGCCACTGAACTTTTAAAACTCTGGCGGCTATCCCCCAGGTTTCCAATGATACCAGTTACTAAATACTCAAGACAAAAGTACTGACTGGAGAAAAAGGTTTATATATTTGATTGATCAAATGTGGTGGCATTTTTAAAGCAGATTTTTTTCATTTCGGTCACCAAATAAATTGATACCTGAATGAATGAATAAATGCTTGCCTCACCAATTTGAAGCTACTTATTGCATTTATAATAATACTAATAATAATAATAATAATAAACTATTCTAGTGCTTCTTCCTTAGAACTGAATTGGGTTTTGAAATAGATTTAGAAAGTAAAACTAAAACAGTATCCATTTAATAAGACATTAAAACTAAATCATTCAAGATTAGTGGATGCATGGGAATTGTAGTATTACTCTCTATTCTCAGAATTCTGTAGTGAAATCTTTGAAAATCCACCACCTTCTCAGAAAAATTAGTTTAAACAATTTGAATTTCACTGTCACTGTCAAAACAGTGTTCTCACAGAATACTTTGCTGAGAACAAGGAGATATTGCTGAAGCAAAACTATCATTACACAAGTAAATCAATATAATAAGATACAGCAGAATAATGAAGAACTAATCTAGCTGCTCTGCTCTATTCTTTTTATATTTTAGGTTGTGGTTCATTAGGATATGAGCAGATGATTGGAAGTACTCCAGGGATGGAAGAAGTGACCAGACAACATCAATCAGAACAGAAGTGGGAGCATGTGGAAAGCATTTCTTTGAAATATCAATGTCCTTTGCCTTCTTGTAGATGATGTAATCACTATGGTCAGACCAAGATAACAGCTCATCTTTACTAATATGCAGTAATTTCCTTTTAATAACATCCTAAACTGAAAACCCATCTACAGATGACAGGTTCACTGTAATGGGATTAGAAAGAAGAAATTCAACACATTTAGTTTTGGTAACATTCCAGTTTAATCATTTTCACCCATTTGTTCTTTCTCACCTCTACTATTTTTGTTGATACAAAAAAATAAAATTGAGTCATCATCATACAGTCATGTAAAAAAGAAAGTTTTCAAATTGCACCCTTGCTACTTTCATAGGAATTAAGAGGGTAAGTAGCAGCATCATAAAACCACATCTATAAAAAGCAGGATGGCTGTAGCTCAGCAGGTAGAGTAGGTCATCTATCAGTTGGAAGGTTGGTGGTTTGATTCCTGTTTGCTCCAGTCTGCATGCCAAAGTATCCTTAGGCAAGATAGCTAAGATTTTGCAAAGTTGCATCTGAAGACCTCTGGAACAAAAGGTCTCATTCACTAATATGTGCATGGAAATATTCTTAGCCTGTGAAAAAAATGAGTTTGCAACACAAAATCACTGTCAGATCCATGACAAGTGTGCACTAGCCAATTTGTTTTCTTACCATTGTGCATGTTAGTAGACTTATTCCAAATCCACGGGCTTGTGCTTGCTGCCGGTCTACTATATGCATACTTCTACAACCCCATTTCTAAGGAAACAAGTTTACCTTGAGATTGAGAAAATGGTGATATTGTAAGAGAGAAGCCTGCACTGCTAAGGAAAAAAAGCAGGAGAATGTCCAACTGAAGAAGCTTAAATAATAGTGACAAGAAAGCCAGAAATGGTGCAGCTTTCTAAAGTGTTTCAATGGGAGTGGTGATTGATGGTCAAAAAAAAAAAAAATGATATGGACTGAAACAGAGGCGGTGCTGAATATCATTTCCCCTGAGAAACTCACTGTGGCTACAGGTAAAAGACTGCAAGATAAAGAAAACTGGTGCAAGACAGGGAGCAGCTGATCTGTCAGAGTGAGATGAGAAACTCACTGCAATAAAAAAAAGATTATTAATGACAAGTAGCAGTAGTAGTGTTAGTATTCAGTTTAAAGACGTGTTAAACGTTTCTAAGACAAATGGATCTTCATAATTTGTTTGTATGTATGGTCTGAGACACTTCTCGTAAAGTATGAACAAATTTATGTACAAAAATACTGATGAATCACTGATTTGTGCTCTCTCTGGGTACTCCAGCTTCCAACAACATGCAATTGGTGATTCTAAATTGCCCATAGATTTGAATGTGAGTGTGAATGTTGGTCTGTCTCTCTGTGTTAGCCCTGCAACAGACTAACAACCTGTCCAGGGTGTACCCTGCCTACTGCTCTATAGCAGTTGGCATAGCTGACCTTGAACTGGAGAAGTGGAAGAAGATGGATGGATGTGTAGCACCCGACCCATGTAGCTATTAGGTACACAAGATATAAACACAGGGGTATGGTAGTACTATGGGCGGGGCCCTGGGCTCTTTAATGTATTGGCTTGC
>JAVDPK010002425.1:368817-385645 GCA_034780415.1 Cichlasoma orientale
CTCAATTTTATTTATAAAGCACTTTAAAATCAATGTCATTGGCCAAAGTGCTGTACACAAGTAAGAGCATACAGGTTAAAAAATACATGTATAAAAAGTAACCGTATATATATATATATATATATGGTATTTTTGTATTATTACAGCACAAATTAACTATTCTGTATTATTTTATGCCAAATAAAGGTTCACAATATCTCCAAAGCATCATTATTTATATATTTAAAAGCTTTTTAAAAATATATATTTATATCTTATAACATTTTTTGTATATTACATGTGTTTTTAGTATTGTCTCTGGGGACTGTATTATTAAAATTTTAATTTAAAAGTAATCAAGTCAATATGTTGACTTACTCATATTAACATAATCTAAAAATAGCTTATTTGTTTATTTAATAATAAAAAAAATTTGCAAACTTGCTCTGAAAATGAATTAGTGTTTAGATTTACACTTTCTTTGAAAACTACTTGCCATGACCTGTGGTCTTCCTGGACCTGTCACGGTTAGGCTGTGTGGCTGGCAGAGGTGGACCCAAGTGCAAGATGCATGAGGCAAAGATAAAGTTTTACAAAAGTTTTATTGCTGAAGCTCTTAACAAAGTCCAGGATACAAAATACCAAAATCCGAGGGGAAACATAAACTATGACACACTCGGTGTCTGTGTGGATGGGTGAGTAGCTGTTGTGTTCCAGACGCGGAGCATGCTGGTGGCTCAGGTGTGCTGGTAGCTATTATAGCTGAACTGTATAAAGTTGTTTTTCTGTGTGGTTACTTACCGTTGTCTCCCTTTGGCCAGGAATCCCACACTGCTTGGAGCTGTCAGAGCCTGCTGCAGGAGAGACGTGGCAGGGAGAGAGCATCTGGAGAGTGACAACTTGCCCCTCACAGACAAAATTGCCTCAATCTTTGTAAAAAATAATGTTTTGTTCTAATCATATCACTGTGCTCCATGCTTGTGTCCAAGCCTCCGCCAGTCTTGATACTACTTTAATTAACTTATCAATGACAATCTTTTTTTTTATTGCTATTGGTATATGTATTCAACATGGAATATTATAAATATCACTTTTAATAGTTACCCATACAGAAAAAAATAATCATGACATAATCAAATGTGAAAAAAAGCTTTAACTTGCGGAATTTAACTTAAACTTTATTTGATTTAAAACACATGTAAACAAAACTGCCTTTCTTTTACCTTCTGCCTCCACAGAATGCTAACCACCTGTTAAGCTAGACAGATGTTTTGTGGTTTTAGTCTAAAGTGGCGGTTTTTCTCATTTACATATTTGCAATGAAAACAGAAAATATATAATAAAAAAATATTGTTGGTATTGTTTACTACATGAAACAGAAATGATAAACAACCTTGCTCTCACATGAGTTCATCTGCCAATAAGACTAGAACTGTGTAATTTTCATCTGACTTGAAAATATTTTATTCTTCCCTGTGATGCAGTGTCTTTCCCCCCATATTACTGTTAGTACCCTCTCAAAATAAAAGTATTTCTTTCTCACAAGTTTCACTGTGTCAGTAGTCATTTTGTCCCTAAATATCAAGTGCTGAATATGATCCAGATTAAAATATTTTTTTTAAAAAAAGTACAGTTCCTTCACAAATTAGTGTGATTTATTAAAGGAGACATATCATGCAAAATCCAGTTTTTTAGCCCTTAAATAAATTTTTTGGTGTACTTTGAGTGTGTATGAGTGCAGAAAATCTAAATTTATTCTCTCCCAGTGTTGCGTAGATATCTTTATATTCTTTTTGGGTCATAATTTTCAGTCTGTTCAGTTTTCTCTATTCTCTATTCCGTTTTCTTGTCTGTTATGTCACAGTATTTGCTGTGGAACTGCTAAACAAGGTCATGGACCTCCGGCTAACCAATTTCGTGAATTAGCCATTTTTTTCCTCGCAGCAATTTTGTAGTCCAAGTTCAGTTATGCCGAAGTTGCAAGTAGACAAGTCAAAATGTTCGGTTTTTGGGTGTATTAACCCACACATTCCTTACATCGCCCCCCCAGCATCAGAGCCTCTTCAAAGTGCCTGTTTCTCTGCCGATAGATAATCATATCGCTGCTATCAAACTACAAAAATGGTCGAACGGGGTGGAGTGGAACGCTCTGTGACCTGGAGGGGGGAGGGGCGTGAAACGTCTCATTCACATTTAAAGAGAGCGCACCAAAACAAATTGCTATAAGATGCACTTCAGAACAGGGGTAAACAGCGGCCGCAGACACTTATCTCCCCATGTTTGTTTGCTGTTTGTCTTTCTTGGACGGGTGTTCTGGAACGCAATCTCATTGTATGTCTGACATATGATGACAAATAAAGCTATTCTGATTCTGATTCTGATTCCGAAGGGGTCTGTGGAACTAAAATAATGAGGAATTCAGAACAAAGCATTGCAGTTCTACTTTATATAGACCACAAGTGAATGATTTACATATGAAAAGGATTTAAAAGCATGATATGTCCCCTTTAAAGCTGCTGCAAAAAACGGCTAAATATAATACAGTTGAACCATACTGCCCTCTGGTTCTGATTGTTGATAGGTCTGTGCACATTGTTGGTTTCTTTTTTAAGGGACAGTGTCTTTGGACATCATTGTTGTCAATATTCAGCTTTTGGTAGCACTTTCCCAACATAACAGTGTGCAAGTTTGAGTGGTCAGGGTCCAACATATAGTCTGACATTTGTCTCAGCCT
Source organism: Cichlasoma orientale (assembly GCA_034780415.1). NCBI lineage: Eukaryota > Metazoa > Chordata > Actinopteri > Cichliformes > Cichlidae > Cichlasoma > Cichlasoma orientale. The sequence goes on from JAVDPK010002425.1 coordinate 371,531, forward strand.
GGCAAGAAATTATGGGTACAGTATCTAAACTGATACAGTGATCATGTTATCAGACATGATTAGACATGTTATCAGTGAAACTGTCATGTCGTGCTGGTGTGTGGCAGGCAGGATTGAGGACCCCAAAGCAACAGCAGTCACTTTACACTTTAAACACAGCTTTATTGATGCAGAAGGCAACACAGAATCACACACAGCAGGGAAACGACAACGACAAGGTGACAAGAAGAAGGTGACAATGCAGACAATATATACATGGCAGGTAATGGGCAAATGGAAAACAGCTGGGAGGGAAACACAGGAAGCAAAACTCAAAACAACAGACAGGGACTGGATGACTATCAAAATAAAACAGGAAGACAGCTGGGGGAACACAGACGCAGACCTGACACAGGAGAACACCAGGAACTAGGAATAACACAAAGAGAACTAATAAACATCAGAGATAACAACTAAAACCAAACCAAAAGAACACAAAACACTGAGCCACCGGCCCAGGACACGACAGGAACAATCCAGTATTAGGATTTAGAGCCACAGTTAGAACAGGTTTGTATTCAAAATCAACATGGTAGTCCTTGTAAGTATAATAAAACAAATGTGTGTGTGTGTCTGTGTGTGTGTGAGTGAGTGAGCGAGAGAGAGTGTGTATGCGTGTGTCCATGCATGCGTGTGTGCCCATCACCCTTGGCTTACAATATCCTCCAGCAGATAGTAAGGTCCACCTGCTCCACCTGCCTCCCGACTGTCCAGAGAATTAAACTACATCTTTTCCCTTCATTTGCTCCTAGCCATGCTATTTAAAGTAATTAACCTTAATTTGCCCAAAAAAGAAAAATCTGGATTAGACCACTGCCTCTTAAGTGGAGGCCCAGTTGCTGACTGTCGTCCATCTCCCTATGCTCCTAATGGGGTCTCTGCTTAATCAAAATTCAGCCATCAGATTTTGATATTGAATCATCTTTTAATTGGGAGCTACATTCTGGTTAATAGTTTTATAATTCACAAGCTCTAATAGTCTCACCACTGGGATTCGCTCCAGTTTTTCTTGCTCTGTTGAAGCTGCCACATTGGTGAGGACTCACACTCAGAAATTTGCATGCACACATCCAAAAATACAAAAATATATAGTATGTGTGTATATCCCATGTATATACCTTTTTACTTACACCACCAATTACCCATTCATCACCCTCAGTAGGTGAATTTTGCTCATAATTCTACAAAGGCAGGGTTCTATAGCAACCATAAAATGAGGTCAAATTATCAAATAAGACTCATTCTGAGCCCTCGAGGTCAAGCTCTGCTCTCTGTCCCTTAGTTTGGATGGTTGACCCCAGGTTTTTAAACTCATCTACCTTCAGTATCTCTATGCCTTGCATATTCACCTTTCCACCTGTCTCCCCCTCATTCACATATGAATTGTCTTGCTCTGTTGACTTCCACTTCTCTTCTCTCTAGTGCATACCTCCATTTCTCCAGGGTCTCTTCCACCTGCTCCCTGCTCTCACTACAGGTCACAACATTGTCTGCAAACATCATAGTCCACAGAGACTCCTCCCTGACCTCATCTGTGCATCGCCATCATAACCAACAAGCAGATCCCTGAAATAATCCCACTTCCACCTTGAACCCATCTGTTACTCCTACCATACACCTCACCACTGTCTCACTGTCCTCATACATGTCCTGCACCACCATCAGTGTTTTGCCACTCCTGACTTCCTCATGGAGTGCCACAGTTCCTCTCTTGGCACCCTATCATAGACTTTCTCTAGATCCACAAAGAAACAATGCAGCTCCTTCTAACCTTCTCTAAACTTCTTCATCTCCATTAACACTCTCAAAGCAAACATTGCATCTGTAGTTCTCATTCTTGGCAATGAGCCATACTGCTGCTCACTGACCGTTACCTTTTTTTCTTGGCCTAGCTTTAACAACTCTTTCCCATAGCTTCATGGTATGGCTCATCAGCTTTACCCCCCTGTAGTTGCTGCAGTTCTGCACATCACCCTTGTTCTTGAAAATCAGTACCAGTACACCTCCATTTCTCAGGCATCATCTCACTCTCCAGGATTGCGTTAGACAGTCTGGCCAAAAAGTTCACTGCCCTTTCTCTTATCTTCATCCCTCCACAGGTATGTCTTCTGGACCAAGTGCTTTTCTATTCTTCATCTTCTTCATAGCTGCCCTCACTTCCTCCTTATTAATCCTCTACACTTCCTGATTCACTAACTGTCCTCAATCTGTCCTCCTCTCTCCATTTTTTTAAATTCAACAGCTCCTCAAAGTACTCCTTCGTTCTTCTCAGCACAGTCTTCCTTATAGCACATTTCAATTTCTGTCCTTAATTCAATTCAATTCAATTTTATTTTTATAATGCCAAATCACACACCACTCTGCATGCAGTCAACAGTTATTAGAAGGGATGGCTGTAGCTCAGGAGGTAGTGCAGGTCATGTACTAATGGAAAGATTGGCAGTTCGATTCCTGGCTGTTCCAGTGTACATGCCAAAGTGTCCTCGGGCAAGATACTGAACCCCACGTTGCTCTCCAATGCAACTGTGTGAGTATTAGATAGAAAAAAACTTTAAAATAGAAAACAGTGCTTGTATGAATGTGTGTAAGAATGGGTGAGTGCTCAGCGAGAGTACAAAAGTAATATATATATAAGCACTATTACATTTATTACTATACTTTGCCACTGCTACGCTGAATTTCCCCACTGTGGGACTAATAAAAGGATTTCTTATCTTATCTTATCAGCAATGCTGAAAAGCTAGTTCATGCATTTATTACATCTAGGCTGGACTATGGTAATTCATCCATACAAAATATTGAATAATCAGGCTCCATCTTATCTTAAAGACCTCATAGTACCACATCACCCCATTGGAGCCATTCCCTCTCAGACTGCAGGCGTACTTGTGGTTCCTGGGTATTTAAAAGTAGCTTTCAGGCCCCTCTTCTGTGGAACTAGTTTCCAGTCTGGATTTGGGAGACAGACACCCTCTCTAGTTTTAAGATTAAGATTAAACCTTTCTATTTTGATAAAGCTCACAGTTAGGGCTGGATCAGGTGACCCTGAACCCTCCCTTAGTTACATTGCAATAGGTTTAGTCTGTAAGGGGTCTTACCATGATGCACTGTTTCTTGTTTACTCACTTCTTGTCTCTCTCTATGTGTTCATGTGCTGAAAAGATCATCCGCACCCTTCTCCCTTCCCTCCTGGACATATTCAACATCTGCCTTGCCAACAAAGCAGCCAGCATTTTGGGTGAGCCCACCTGACTCTTCAGTCTCCTTCCATCAGGGAGCAAAAGTTGAGCTGAGTTGATTTGAGATGATCATTCGTTATGATATAATTGGCCATTTTGGACTACTTTTAATTTTGCCTTTATATTTAAACTTAATACTGTTTGCCTTGTTTTGTATCGTTTTTTCAGCACAATATACATGCGATTGTACAGGTTTTTTTTTTTCATTTGGAATGCTTTTTTTAATACATTAGACCTAAAATCTCTCTCTCTCTCTCACACACACACACACACACAGTAGAAAAAAGTTAGATTTTTTCTGTGAAAACTACAAACATTTTTAACAAACACATTTTATAACTTAAAATACTAGTATAAATGATAAATTTCAAAAATGTATGTACAAATTTAGCAACATCAAAGTTATATATAACTACTTACATCAAAATACAAGTAATGCCTCAGTTGTTTTTTGTACAGCAATACAATATAATTACATATAAACAGGTGTCGCAATAAGATGCCACACAAATTATTTATACTGCTCCAAAGAACAATTCTGTTGCTGTGCAACTTTCACCTGTTGCACAGCAACATTTTTGATTGCTTGGCATTTTTTTACCATTTCTTCCTGCATTAAACATGATGACAATATTCAGGAAAATGCATGGCATAAATGATTTATCATAAGTCTGGTTTTGCTCGGCTTATCAGCACAAACTGGTATATAGTTTGAAGTCTGCACTTTTGACACAAGTTGAAAAAGAAACCCTTTTCATTCTGAAAACAGGAGATGTCCAGAAAAAAAAAGGTGAGATCAGAAGTTATTGGTTCATCTGCAAGTCTTTGCATTCATGCATGAGCTCGTGTGGGGTCCCATCACTTGGCAACACCATCCTTGTTGCAGGGTTCACCATTTTACACCATTGTATAGTCAGTTCTGGAGCTGAGAGGATTACTTCATAGCCCATATGTCTTGGTTGGGTGACAACCAAGGTAGTAAGAAGCACATGTAACTGATGCAACATACAGTATCCAAAAGTTTTGGCACCCCTGATAATTTCCATGATTTTCCTTTATAAATCATTGGTTGTTTGGATCAGCAGTTTCAGTTAAATATATCATAAAGCAGACAACACAGAGATATTTGAAAAGTGAAATTAAGTTTTTAGGATTTACAGAAAGTGTGCAATAATTATTTAAACAAAATTAGGCAGGTACATAAGTTTGAGCACCCCAACAGAAAAATTACATCAATATTTAGTAGATTAGACCCTCTTTCTGCAGAAATAACAGCCTCTAAACGCTTCCTATAGCTTCCAATGAGAGTCTGGATTCTGCTTGAAGGTATTATGGACCATTCTTCTTTAAAAAACATCTCCAGAAAAAACATGGCGTAAATTACTGATCATAACTCTGGTTTCACTTGGCCTATCAACAAATTTAAAAACGGGTACATAGTTTGAAGTCTGTACTTTTACCTCATTTTGTTACAGAGACTCAACAAGGCAGTGTCCTTCTGCTACATCATTTTAAATTGGCTAGTGTGTGTGGACTTGTCTGTCGAACCCAGAGGGTTAAAGGAATAATCAGCCATGGAGGCTATATCCTGCCATGTCCAGGAAAGAATGCATCTGGGCCACAGTTAATGGTTTGGGCACTTTGGTCACAGCTTCTATATGGGAAGGAGTAATTATCCTCCTTTCCCCACAAAGTTGCCTGCCAAGATACTCAACTGCCTGTTTGTCTCTACTTACTTTATGGACCCCCTATGGCCATGCAGTTAGGAAGGTAAAAGAGTCTTTCTCACATGGTTCTTCAGGGGGTCTGCAAATGAGAAGATCATCTACATACTGCAGCATTGTGCTGGGCACATCAACGTGCTGCAAATCCTGTGCTAACACATGGTTGAAGATGGAAGGAGACTGATTCAAACCTTGTGGTAAGGTGGTATAAGCATACTGCTGTCCATCAGGTGGAATATTGGACAGCAAGCTGCGTGGATCGGGACCAACAGGTGTTTCAGCATCCACGATGGCATTGATGGCTTTGAGGTCATGTATCTAATGAAAATATTTGGAGTTTGGCTTTTGTGTGAGTGTTGCAGGGACTTTATTCTAAAAAACCCTGCAACTTTATTGTTGTTAGCAACACATTAAACACTAAGAAATACTATGAATAACTATAACTAACAAATAAAGAACATTAAACAAACTAAGACTCTAAACAAATAAACTAAGGAACACTGTGAAACCGAACCATAAGAATGAAAACCCAAAATCCTGGGCATAAGGCCCAGAACCATGACAGTTTGTTGTTTGGGTGTGCTGGCTTACCTGTGGTTCCTAGAATACTTAAGAGTAGAATGGGAGGCAGAGCCTTCAGCTTTCAGGTCCCTTTTCTGTGGAGCCAGCTCCCAATTTGGATTTGGGAAACAGACACCCTCTCTATTTTTAAGATTAGGCTTAAAACTTTCCTTTTTGATAAAGCTTAGGGCTGGATAAGGTGACTCTGAACCATCCCTTAGTTATGATGCATTAGACCTAGGCTAGTCCTGTCTCTCTCCCCTTAGCCCCAACTGGTTGCAGTAGATGGCTGCCCCTCCCTGAGCCTGGTTCTGCTGGAGGTTTTTCTGTTAAAAGGGAGTTCTTCCTTCCCACTCTCTCTGTAGTTATTGTAGGGTCTTTACCTTACAATATAAAGTGCCTTGAGATGACTGTTTGTTGTGATTTGGTGCTATATAAATTGAATTGAATTAAATTTGACTGCAAGACCCCCAAGCTGTTCGAATCACAGCTCATTTGGTAGCGCAGATAGCATTGCTCAGGCCCATGGTCTACTGCAAGTTGCTTTGTTTAACCTTGCCATATAAAGTGGCCGTTCTATCATTTAGCCTTTTACACCAGGTTATATTGCAGGATTTTTTTTAAACGTCAATATTATTCTGTCATTATTTACAGTTTTTACTATTGTCCATTCACTTACGCCATGATTTCCCCTGGATAATTTATTATCGTAGAGTGGTGATAGTGTCCTTACTGATAGATTTTTTCTATTGAGAGTCAAGCACTAGAAATTGTATACTTGTTTAGTAGTATTAAATTTTAATAGGATTATTGTAAACTGCCCTTCAAATTTATACAATCTGCTAAATGTAGACTTAAAAATATGTAACACTTGAAAATAAACATCACTGTTTTTTTACTGCATCTCAGCTTGAAAAGTAAATTGTGGTAGGAGGTTATATTGTGAGTTTGTTAAGAATTCAGTCTGGGCCACATTGGCAATGAATAGTTGAAGGGCAACAGACTGCAAACACACTTGCACAGTCAAGTGATGAAGAATAGCAAGTAGCTTTCAAACGTTCAGAGGGTTTCTTTTGCTGACTTGGGGGCTAGGGGTCGATGAAGCAAGGTGAGAGGAGAAAGATGCAGCTGGGTGAAATAGAGAAAGCAGGGCAGGGCTTTGTTGTCCTTTTCTATTCTTCTCCTGTCCACTCACCAGTGGGCTGATTTGTTATTGATTAGCACACAGGACTCCAACTCCATCTCAAGGCTGGCCTCAACAAACAAGTATATAAACATTTTTATAGAATATGTGTGATCACACACAAAAAAAACCCCTCAATATCATTTCTTTTAAAAATATCTACCAGGCTGAGTACAGAGTGCCAGAAAGTCAATGAACAGCTCTGTGCCTATGTTATTCCAGCTGTATACTTTTGAGCTCGGCTTTTGACTTTGTGGTGCATTTATTGTGAAAACATTTATTAAATATAAATGTCTTTCAATCTGGACAAATGTCACGAAATTCTTGCCTAAAGTATTGATGGATAATAAAATATAATGCACACTACTTTCATATAGAGTAGAAAGTCATTGACAATTCTAAGACAGTTCTAGCACCTATTCCAAATAAAAATAGGATTACTGTAAACAGTACATCAAATTTATGCAATATGCTAAATCTAGGTTGTTAAATGTAGGAAAAAAAAAGTGTCATGTGTGGAAATGATGTAAAAATTGGTCTAATTGGTCTGCTTGTTGACAGTTTTTCCCATTTGCTGACACAGCAAACTGATCAAAACTTGTCCTGATCTTTGGTCTGTGACCCAGAATTTTCTGTTTTAGGCTTTGATTTTTATTCTGTGAAGTCACAGTTTGATTCCCTGTTTACTGTGGTTTAGCTATTTTAAATTTTGTATACTTTTTGACATTTCCTGGACGGTTTCTTTATAGTTACTTTTTCAGGTCTTGTAGTTTTCTGGGTCTTTTTCCTAGTTATGGTTTATTTGTGTTCTCATGACATATTAGTTAGTTTTCTGTGTTATATTCCTGGTTCTGGTTTATTTGTATCTATTCCCTGGTTTCCTATGTTCTCAATGTCTTCTCTATGTCTGTGCTCCCTGCTGGTTTTGCTCTGTCCCCTTTGTTGTCTAGTTACCCTGTTTTGTTGTGTCAAGCTTGTAAATTTTAGTCCTGGTCTCTGTGTTTGTTATTTCCTGCTTCAGGATTCAAGGATTCTTTATTGTCATTTGCATCACATTTGTATGCAATGGAACGAAATTCTGTCCTCATGTCCCAGTGTTGCCTATGTAATATTTATGACAGTTTCAGTGATGAAAGAAGAATAAATATAAATATAACTAACAATAACATAAAGAAAATATATACACATATACACATATACATGTATGCATACATAAAAATAAATACAGAATACAGCATAAAAATGACAGCAGTGGTAAGTGTTTGCAACAGCCACGTGAATGTATACAGAGCTGTGCAAGAGCAGTGCAGCTGCAACAGTCTTACAGCTCAGTCTGGTGGTCCTGCTCTTGATGCTCCTCAGCTTCCTGCCAGAAGGGAGTGGAACAAAGAGTGTGTGCTGGGTGTGTGGGGTCCTTCAGGATGCAGGTGGCCCTTTTCCTGCATCTGGAGTTGTAAATGTCAGTGGTGGTGGAGAAGCTGACCCCAACAGTCCTCTGTACAGCCTTCACCACCCTCTGCAGAGCTTTCTTCTCTGCTGCAGAGCAGCTTCTATGCCACACAGTGATGCAGGAGCCCAGGACACTCTCCACCACACAGATGATTTTTTTTTTTTTTTTTGATTGATTCCTCACACTTCACACAACAGAATGACATGACCACAAAAAGGAGCTGCCTGACAGGAATCATGCTGCCTGGAGCCCAGGTAGCTCCCCTCCATTCCCAGAACCAAGGATAAGGTTGGCCAAGTTCAGGCCAGTCCCCATGCCAAGGACAAGAATCCTAGTTTAGTTTAACTGAAAACCACAGGCACACACTTTATTTTCAAAAAAATGATCACCTGCGTCTTTTGTAAAAAAAAATTGGACACATTAAGAGGCTATGTGCTGCATTGCAGAGTGCATAGGAATGAGCCTCGTTGTCTTTTCAAATGTGTTGCCGCCAACTGTAGTCAAACATTTACAACTTACTCTGCTTTCAAGGGCCATTTTTATCGTGTGCATAATGTACCTGTCCGGCATGCTACAGCCGTTATTGCTGATTTAAAATGCGCGGTTGCATTATGTGCCCGCCATTTTCACACGGTGAAAGAGCTAGTGTCTCACTTAAATGATCATATTGGAGAGGGCCGGTCTGTTTCATGCCCAGTTAGAGGTTGTAAACATATCTTTACAAAGAAGTCATCATTTACTTCTCACATGTGCAGGAAGCATAAAGCATGCTCCCCTGATGTTATTGATAACATGTACATAAAAACTCGCCCTCAGCCTTCAAGTGCGATTGCTACAGACGCTTCAGAAAACACACATGAAGCCATGGAGCCATTGACATGCTAGAGAATGAGAGTGAGTCATATCTCAGAAATGTCTGTCTCTTTTACCTTAAACTGCAAGGACAGCTGCTTATTCCTGCCTCTACTATACAAATTATTGTTGAGGAAATGCAAGATATTCACGAGTTAGGTCAAGCCTACACCATATCTAAAGTAATTTCCTTATTAAAAAATATGAGCCTATCAGAGGAAATGGTCAATCAAATCTGTGACTGCATTAAGGAGTCAGATTTGTTCTCTGCCTGTCATCAGGGACAATTAAGAACAGTATACTCCAGAAACCAGACATTCACAAAAATGTTTAAATATACAGAACCCCAAAAAGTGGCATTGGGATTGGATGAAAACATGACACAAAAATGTGCTTACTACATACCAGTGGCAGAAACTCTGAAGAGCTTCTTACAGTCACCTTTATGGAGGAATACAAAGTCAGAGCAGTTTGGAGATGTTTGTTGGAGAAGAGGTACTACAAGTTGTTGCTTTGTGGACTGTTTGTTGAAGAAGTTTTTGCTTTAAATCCACAATTTGTATTATGGTAATTTTTGGTTTGAAGTGTTAAGATAACTTCCTAAGAATATAAACATCTACATCTAATTGGGTTTTAGTTTTGTGCCTGGCACTTGAAACTTTTTTTTTTAAATTGACTGAAAATTGTCCTGATTTAAAGAGGCTAGTGTTCTGCAGTTTTTCAACTTGGATTCAGTCCAAAGGCTTACACTGAATAAAAATGCATCAAATTGTTTACAACTGGTGACAATAAATTTTTCAGAAGTGATATGTTCCTCTCCTCATTTCAAGATGTTTTGTAATAATGACAGTAGTAGCAGCAGATTTAAGAAGTAACTCTCCCAGTATAACCTGATTATTTAAACATAGAGACACAGAATAGCCGTATTTCAAATATTAACTCTACCAGTTTAAATTAGGTTTTTGTTTGATATTTCTGTTCATTTTGCCAGTTATGAACCTCTAATAAATGCTTCTAGTGCATTTATTAGAGGTAAAAAAAAATACAGGAAAGGGTCTTATAACATATGTAATTTTCACAGGAAAGCTCTGGTAACCACCACTCTGGCGAGTTTTCCTGTAAAAACAACACTTCTTTTTTTAACAGTGCTCATATGCAAAATTAACATTTAATTTTGTAGGCTTAACAGATTATTAATGTAATTCAGCGGTGATTTCAATCACTGTAAATCAATTTACATATTTTATAAATAGAGTTAATTACATAACATCTGTAATTTTCACAGGAAAACTCTGGTAACCACAGCTGCCAGAGTTTTCCTATAAAAACACGTTTGTTTTTTACAGTGTGTTCTTTAGCTAATCTGAAGGTCACAAGAAGTTTAGATTTCTGTATAAACTGACTGCATAAAGTTGGTGACATCTGGTGCTTGCGGATGTCATCGAGATGTGCGGCCGCAGGTCTCCTGACTTCCGGGTGGACTGTGGATGGCCTGGGTCCTCTAGGTCTTTCCCTGTTTACTTCTAGCTCCCCAGGGCGTGGTTGCGGCTTCTCACCCTCATTACTGAGTACGTTTCATGACAGACACACATTATAACATTACAAAGCAAGATTGAACATGTGTGTGTGTGTGTGTGTGTGTGTATGTCTGTCCTAGATCTGTCCCCTTATCTGTGCGGTTTTCTTACCCCCCCCCCCCCCTTGTTCCTGCCTGTCAGACCTGGCAGCCATATTTTGTAGAGAATAAAAAAAAAAAAGAATGAATAAAATATTAACTCTTCTTGTAAAAGCAAATGTGTTTGGTACAATAATGCATTTGGATCACGATTCCATTTGCAAACACTGCCAGACATGACAGGCTTAAAAATAAATAAATTGGTGACATCTGCAGACCATGCGCCTCAGCATCCGCTGACCCAACTCAGTGATTTTATGTGGCCTACCAGTTCATGGCTGAGTTGTCGTCATTCCCAATCACTTCCACTTTTTTATAATACCACTAACAGTTGACTGTGGAATATTTAATAGCGAGGAAATTTCCCAACTGGACTTGTTGCACCAGTGGCATCCTATCATAGTACCACAGTGGAATTCACTGAGCTCCTGAGAGCAAAATGTTTGTAGAAGCATTCTGCATATCTATGTGCTTGATTTTATACACCTGTGGCCATGGAAGCGATGGGTGAGTCAGTACCCTATATTGGCAATATAGTGTATCTCAAGCTGTAACTTCAATGGATTGATAATGCAGCAATGCTATGTATTATTTTAAAAAGGCTTATGTAAAGGCTCTGCAAATTCCATGACATTCATAAAGAACTGCAGGAATTAAAATAGAGAACCAAAAGTCAAAAAAAAAAAAAAAAGTAGAGATCTGCTGGGGCCTTGGTGCATTCCAATTTGTGCAGGAAGAAAATAGCAAATGCACTCTATAGGCATGTGCCATATTCTTTACTAAGGGTACAGCCCTCTTCCCTAAACACACACACTAATATAGACATCAGGTTGTAGGTTGATGTGTTGTGGAGTAATTTCTTGCACTGAGATGAAGTCAGTGGAGGGTGGAAATGAATTTATTTTTAGCCCTCCTCTCACTTTTATTTCCCTTGGCCTTTATACCCAGACTGCCCTTATTGAGTCTTGGTTACAAAATGTAAACCTGCATCCACATTGCAAATTACATATTCAGAATAATTTAATTACATGTTTAGGCATTATCTTTGTTGTGGAGCTAATATTTTAACACACAGGAGACCCCAGAATGCCTCCTAAAGGTTAACACAAACCACTGCAGAGGCCACCATGAACAGCCATTCTACAGTGTTTGCAGACATCTACATCCAAGAAACACAGGACGCAATAGTTTCCCTTTGCCCTCTTCTCATCTCCATTCTCCTGGCCTCCATCACTCCCTCCCCAGTCCTGTCCTCTCCAAGTCCCATTCATGCATTAGGATGGTTCACAGGGGAGCTCCTTCCTTCCCAGATAATAATAAGTCCTGTTCCAATGACTGCCTTCCACATAAGGTTCCTCTTGAATAGCCAACACAAAGTGAGAGCATGCACCAGGTATGAATAGTGCTCTGAGTGAGTCATATCAGTTGTACAAAATCAAATCTCCCTACTTGTTCTTCAAGTGGACCAAAGATGATCACAAAAGGGTTTGTCAGTGTATCAAATTCTTTTTTCTTGCATTCAGATGCAGATCACTGTGGTCTTTCAGTGTTGATGAACATGGGAACAATGACATTTCACTATACTACATCAAAATAAACCTGCGCAAAGTGCATTTTTCAAATGGAAAACAAATATATCTGGACCATTTAAACTTCCATATATATTTAAGTATATATGTAAGGATAACCTCAGTGGACAATCAGCAGAATGAGTAAGAAAAGCGACTTTTAACATGGTATGGCTGCTTTGGTGCCTGACAGGCTGGTCTGAGTATTTCAGAAACTGCTGATCTACTGGAACTTTCCTAAACATCCAACTCTAGAGTTTACAGAGAATGGGCTGAAAAAGACAAACTATCCAGCAAATGGCAGTTGTCTGGGCGAAAAATGCCTTGTTGGCCCCAGAGGTCAGAGGATAATGGTTTGACTGCTTCAAGCTAATGGGAAGGCAACATTAATTTAAATAACCACTCATTACAACCACACGTACATTGAATGCACAACACTTTGAAGCATGAAGCAGATGGGTGACAACAGCAGAAGACCACATCGGGTCAGCTAAGAACAGGAAAAAGAGGATTTGCATGGACTCATCAAAATTGGACAATAGAAACTTGTTAAATGGACTGCTTCTTATATAGTGCTTTTCTACAATACTTGAACACTCAAAGCACTCTTTAGCACGTGCCTCATTCACAAAAGCACTTTTTTCTATACCTAAATGCTTTCTATCTAGTATTAACACACATTCATGGGAAAGCAACTTGGCCAAGAATACTTTGGCATGCAGAATGCAGCAGCCACCAACCTTCTGATTAGCAGATGACCTGCTGTACCTCATGAGCTACAATTACCCCTGATGTTGCCTGATATGATGGGTCTTAATTTGTGCTGCAACATTTGGATGTTACGTCAGAATTTAGCATTAACAACATGAAAGTATGGATCCTTACTATCTTGTATCACTGGTTCAGGTTGGTGGTAGTGTTAATTTTAGGTTGTGGGGATATTTTATTGGCACACTTTGGGCCCTTAGTTCAATTCAATTCTATTTTATAGCATAGAAAAGCATCAAGGAATTATATCCTTAAACTTAGTTACAGCACTTTCTGCAGCACTTAGTTACTGTTTTTCTTAAATCTTTCCTATTTATTCCTCTGAGAAATACAGCAACAAGCACACAAAGCAGGCACATAGTGTGCCAAACTGCACAACAATAGTTTGTGTTTTCTGATAGTTGTTGAGTTGTTGGGTTTGAAATTTCCTGAAAAAAATGTTACTCCATTTATGGTCACTCCTCTTTTGTAGCACTATCTAGGACACAATTTTATTGACAACTGCAGCATACATGGATGGCAGGATGAAAAGTAAAAAAGTATGTATGCAGGCAGAACTATGTAGTAGGTGCTGAAAAGATCACCAGGCTACAGCATATGAAATATGGCCTCATTTGATAGTACTTTATATCATATTAAACTGCCTATCAAAGTTAACTACTTATTAATTAAAGGGGCTGGCACACTGTTTACAACCTACCACTATTCACAGCATCAATTAAATCTTTTTATAAACTATACGTTGTAGCTTTTACTCTACTCCTTGAAGAAAGTATCTACCAGTGATGGCAGTACTCTAATGTGACTACTTTTTTTTGGTAACGAGTAATCTAACACGTTACTATTTGCAGTCCAATAATCAGTGTTTTCTAGCTGCAAATACAGCTTGTTTCTTGGCTGTTATTATTATGTTGAGGGGGGGTGCTGCCGGTGTTGTGCCAAAAAGCGATTTTCGGTGTCGTGTCAGAAAATGATCGCCTGTATTTAACACTAGAACTCCCAGGATTTTAGAACTACTAGAACTCCCATAGGTGGTCATTTTGACCACCATACATT
>JAVDPK010002425.1:389548-403502 GCA_034780415.1 Cichlasoma orientale
CTCAAACCATCACAATTCAATAAACAGCAAGACATTTAGCATATTGATGATTAGCAAAGAATAATATACTTCCACACTACAAATCCCAGAATGCTCTGCTAGTGTTTTGGCGCAAAAATCACAACAGGACCCATAAACGCCCTCTCCTCTGTTGACAGTAGTCATAGCAACCTTATGCTAATATTGGCACTGTGCTCCCCTCTGAAAAATGGTGAAAAGAAAGGCAGAAAACAGGAGCTTTCTAGGCAGGTGGGAGGCAGAATATCAGCTTACATGTGTAAAAGACAGGCCTGTTTGTCTTGTATGTGGAGCCAATGTGGCTATAACCAAGGAGTACAACGTTAGACAACACTATGAACTAAAACACCAAGACAAGTTCAAGGATATGACATGACTAAAAGTCGCCAGAAAGTAGATGAGATGAAAAGAAGTTTGGTTTCACAGCAGACTATGTTCAAAAAAGCCAAATAACAAAGTGAGGCAGCCGTAAAGGCTAGTTTTATTGTGGCAGCAGAGATCGCAAAACCAGCCCGGCACTTCAATGAGGGAGAGTTTGGGAAAGTGAAAGTTTGTGACCTTGTGTGCCCAGAGAAAAAGCAATCATTTTCAAATGTGAGCCTGAGCAGAAACACAGTAGCTGATCGCACATGTGAACTTGCCACCAATCTATATGACCAGCTGATGGAGAAGGGAAGCGATTTTGTTGCATTCTTCCTTGCTGTGGATGAGAGCAGCGATGCATCTGATACTGCCCAGCTCTCAGTCTTCATCCGTGGAGTGGACTCAAATCTGTGTCTTACGGAGGAACTTTTAGGATTAAAATAAATGCATGGCACAACCACAGGGAATGAAATCTTTGAAGAAGTTTCCAAATGTGTAACTGAAAAGATGCCATGGAACAAACTCGTGGGATGAACGACAAATGGTGCACCAGCGATGTGTGGTCACAAGAGTGGACTGGTGGGCAGGGTACGGGAGAAGATGCTGGAGGAGAACTGTGCAGGTGAGCTAACTGTTTATCACTGCATCATACATCAAGAATCACTGTGTGAAAAGTCCTAAAGATGGAACATGTTATGACCACAGTAAGAGGAGTAGTTAACTTTATAAGAGCCAAAGAAGGAGTGTGGTTCAGAATACGCAGACGTGCCGTATCACACAGAGGTGAGATGGTTAAGCTGTGGAAAAGTACTGAACAGATGTTTCGAGCTACGTGAGGAAATATTTCAGTTTCTGGAAAGCAAAGGGAAAGATGCAGCTGAGCTCCGGGACCAAAAGTTTCTGTGTAAACTGGCCTTTATGTCTGACATCACGAGCCATCTCCATGCACTGAACCTGCAGCTTCAGGGACGGGGGCGTATCATCACAGATATGTACGCTGCAGTGAGGGCTTTCAAAACTAAATTGTGCCTGTGGAAGAATCAGATGCTACAAGGAAACCTGGGCCATTTTCCCTGCTGCCAAATGATGAACAGTCAGATCTCTACCGCTGTGTTCCCATGTGTACTCAGTGCTGAGTTTACCCGGCGATTTGCCAACTTTGATGTGCAGAAATGTCGGTTTGAACTGCTCAGTAATCCATTTGCAGTTGACATGGAAAAAGCACTAACTAACCTCCAAATGGAGCTGATTGAACTCCAGTGTAGTGACACACTCAAGTCAAAGTATGATGCTGTGGGGGCTGCACAGTTTCCACATTTCATCCCTGACACAATGCCTCAGCTCCACACCCACGCTGCTCAAGATGCTCTCCCTGTTCGGCAGCACTCATCTATGTGAGCAATTGTTCTCCTTGATGAAGATGACCAAAACATCTCACAGGAGATGTCTGAATGATGAACACCTTCGCTCGATCCTGAGGATTTCCTCTGCTCAGAGCCTGAGCCCAGACACTGAGGAACTAGCATCCAAGAAGAGATGCCAGGTATCTGGCATCTCTTCTACATCAGTGTGTAGCAAACTGAGCTATAATAAACATTTTCTTTATGCACTTTTTCTTGCTACTCCATGACATGGGCTTGAATGGTTTCACGTTCATTGAAGGATATTATTATTAATTAATTAGTTTAGTATTGTTATTTTATTTTTACATTTGTTATTAGCCTGTGGATAAAGGTTACTGTTGAAATTTAATTTAGAAGGCTGCAAATAAAAAGAGGCATACGATTTTTATTTAATTTTTATTTATCTATTTGAATTTCAATTTTGTATGTGTGCAAAATTAAGTTATATACTATATAGTATTAAGCTTTGCTTGTGCCATATTCAGTTTTTAAGCAAAAGAGTGGGAAAGTTTTATAAGAGCGTGTGAAGGGTTTATAAAGCCTTAAAATATATATAAATAATAAAATAAATATAACACAGCTACTTCATGGATTTTCACCTATCGCTGGGGTCTCTGGAACGTAACCCCTGCGATAGGTGAGGGATCACTGTATTGGCAGTTGGTATGTGACTATATTATGTACCAAGAGAATTCAGTCATATCATGACAGTACGTGTATACATTCCACCCAAGGCAATAGCTGGACTGCTTTAAAGGAGATGTATCATGCTTTTAAATCCTTCCTTTTCATATATAAATCATTCACTTGTGGTCTATATAAAGTAGAACTACAATGCTTTGGTCCAAATTCCTCATTATTTTAGCTCCACAGACCCCACATTGACCCCTTTTCTGACACCCAGCTCAGAGCAACCTGCTTTGGTGCGGTCTTTAGCACTTCGAAGAGGCTCTGATGCCGGGGGCGATGTAAGGAATCGTGTGGGTTACCACATCCAACAACCGAATATTTTGACTTACTTACGTGCAACTTCGGCATAACTAAACTGGACTACAAAATCGCTGCGAGAAAAAATGGCGGCCGGATGTCCATGACCTTATTTAGCAGTTCCACAGCAAATACTGTGACGTCAAACATTAGAAAACGTCACTTGTAAGAGAGAAAACTGAACAGACTGAAAATTATGACCCAAAAAGAATATAAAGATATCTATGCAGCACCCAAAGAGAATGCATTTACATTTCCTGCACTGTTACACACTGAAAGTACACAACAAAATATATTTAAGTGCTAAAAAGTGGATTTTGCATGATACGTGACCTTTAAATGCACATGTTGGAATGTGCTGCTGGAAACAGATGAGAAGAGTATAGACATTTACAGAAAGCATACCAGCCACTTCACACTCAACTGCGAATCCTTTCACTGCGAGCTGGAGGCCACCACCTGATGAAGGCCCACATCAGCTGCAAAAAGCAGAGATGAGATTCTGAGGCCACAAAGTCAGAAGCCTTCCGCTACTTGGCTACGCCTAGAATAGAAAATCCCTTTATTTGTACCACAATGGGGAAATTTCGATGTGGTAGCGGCAGCAGTTGTACAGAGACACAATAAGATACAATAAATACAACGAGCAGACACAATAAGAAAGTATCAAAAAGATAGAAATAAATAAGAATATACAATACAGGATGTACAAAATAAGAAACTGTATACACTATGTACAGTATAGATAATATAGACAGTATAGCAAAATATAGAAAGCAAGATATAGATAGCAAAATATGTCAGCAGTGTAGCAGCAGTGTAGATATATAGACAGTAAACAGTATTATGTCTGGGAGCAGTGCTGGTTCAAAAGTCTCACTGCTGCAGGCAGTAAGGACCTGCAATAGCGCTCTCTCTAACATTTGGGGTGCAGCAGTTCCATACGTGGGTTGGGAGTCATTTGACAGCATAGAGTGCAGCCTTCTTGTCATCCTCTTCTCTGCCACCACCTCGACAGTGTCCAGGGAGCAGCCCAGGACAGAACTTGCCTTCTTGATGAGCCTATCTAGTCTCTTCCTGTCAGCAGCAGTCATACTGCTCCCCCAACACACCACACTGTAAAAAAGGGCTGATGTCACCACGGAGTCATAAAAGGTTTTCAGGAGTGCCCCCTGCACTCCAAAGGACCTAAGTCTCCTGAGCAGGTAGAGTCTGCTCTGACCTTTCTTATAAAGTGCATTGGTGTTGTCTGACCAGTCCAGTTTATTGTTTAGATGAACACCCAGGTACTTATAGGATGTGACCCTATCAATGTCCATACCTAGGATGTTCACCGGTGTGGAAGGAGTACGCTTGTGCCTGCGGAAATCCACCACCAGCTCTTTGGTTTTTGCTTGCATTTATCATGAGGTGGTTCCTTTGACACCAGGACCTGCTGCTTTTCTCACCTTGATCTTCCTAAACTCTTTTCTTACCTGGTGTTCCATGTAGGACAGCTGAGGAGGGGATGAGTAATGTGGAAGAGCAGTGGGGGGTGGTAGTGGAATGTGAGCTGTTGGAGTAGAGGCGGGGGAGGTAAGGGTGGTGGAGAGAGGTACAGGAGCCATAGGTAACTGCAGGGGGGCTGGTGGTAGGGCAGATGCTTGGTCAAATCTGTTGAAAAATGAGTTCAAGTCATTCACCCACTTTTGGGGGTGAATGACTGCCCCTCAGCTTGTGTGCTGGAGTCTCTAAAGCCCGAGATGGAAAGTTATAGTAAATGTAAACACTACATACACATAAAATAAAAAAACACAATCCTCCCAATAGTACTCCTCCCAAACAATTACCCCCAAGTCCCATAAACACAAAACAACTTACACAAAGCCCACCACAAAGCATGAAGCTTTTTGTAAAACTTGGCCAGAAGGCACAGGGAAAGCAACCCTCTTGTAACTCCAATGTACAGGCAGCAAGCCGAGGGGATACAAGAATACCCACCCCAGCTCACCGCCACTCACTGAGGGCAACTCCAGACTGGAACAGAGTGCAGCCCCTCTCCAGGAGACTGGTTTCAAAGCCTGTGCATTGAGGTGACTACATCTAGGCAGCATCTCTCAACCTCAGGCACTAGCTCAGGCTCCTTCCCCACCAAAGAGGTGACATTCCATGTCTCAACAGTCAGTTTCGATAGCCGTGGATCGAACCGACAAGGCCTCTGCCTTTGGCTGCTGACCAACACACATTGCACTCGACCACTACAATGCCTCCTGCGCGTGCTAGGCCTACAGGAGGGTGGACCCATGTCTGCTCTTCGGGCTGCGCCACCACGTGCTAATGCCCTGCCACCAGACACTGTTCAGCAAGCTCCTCCCCAGGCCCGGCTCCAGGGTGGGGCCCCAGTAATCATATCACGGTCAGGGTAAATAGTGCCCTTGGTGATGCTTCCATAGGGGTTGTTGGAATTGCTCTTTGTCTGGCCCCTCACCCAATTTGCCATGAGAGACTCTACCAAGGGGACATAGCTCCTGGGATCACTGGGACACACAAACCTCTCCACCACGCTAAGGTGGCGATTCACTGAAGAGTTTTTTTTTAGAGATATTTTTAAAAAATAATTATTTAATCTAAAAAAAAAAAAATCTTGATGACTTCCCATGTAACACTAGAGGGAGCAGACTTTAGGAAGACATTAATTGCAAAGTTTTTTCATCCAAGTACTATAAAGAGAATTTAAATATATGTTTGTCCTGCTAAGCTTGAACCTCTGAAAATGGGGAACTGTGTATAAAAATTACTGTAATTTTTAAACAATTTATGCAAAATTTTTGTAAAATCCCTTGACTTAAACCTGAAAGTCTGCACTTCAATCCACCACTGTGGTGGTGTACAGAGGTAAAACTGCAAAAATTGTCTTTGTCCCAAACAAACAGCCTGTATGTATAATTTTGACCCTGTGTGAATAAGAGAAAATCAAAAATAAATTGAAACTTGTGTAACCACTTGGTTTTTTAAAGTCATTAAAGATGCATGCTATACTATCATTCCACCTGGAAAAAAAACATTCAATGTCCTGTAAAACAGCTTAAGCAGCAATAATTTTCACTGTCAAACAGATGGCCTCAATTTTGTCTCTAGAATATATATATACTTTGGTATATAGAGGAGTTCATGGTCAACTCAATGACTGCAAGGTGCTCAGATTCTGTGTCTGCAAAACAAACCCAAATCATCACACCTCCTAGACCGTGCTTGACAGCTGGTATAAGTTGTTTGTGTTGATATGCTGTTTGGTTTCGGCCAGACATTATGGCCAAAAATCACTTCTTTGGTCTTGTTTGCCAAAGGACTTGTGTTTTGTTCAAATGCAGCTCTGCAAATCTAAACCATGCTGTAGCTATACTTGTTCAGTCTTTTTCTAATTGTGCTGTCATGAGTTTTAACATTTAATTTGCTAACTGAGGCCTGTAGAGTCTGACACGTAGATTTTGGGTCGGTTTTTTTTTTCTTAACTTGTATGGAAGTAGTAACGGTCTCCTTTTTGTTTTTCACAGGTCACATAGAGTCCTGTGAAAAATTTCCTTTTCACAAGACAATATATGAGCAGCAAGAATGTCCAAAATGATTTTGCACTCACAAATGTAGAGTAGATGTAGAATGTAGATAGTAAAATAGGGAACATACTAAAAATCTTAAAACATCTTAAAACATATTCATTTTGTTAAGTATTTTTGTTGGAAACGTGTCTCACATTCACCTTTGTCCCATACAAATATATTGTTCATTAATAAATTGTTCATCAATGATAGTTCACTCTTTGAAAGCAAAACACCTTTCTAGTTGACATTTGTAGCGACTCATTGCATTCACTCAGTGCATTATTGAATCTACATTATAATCAATCCAGTCCTTTTTGGCTAATTATTGTAGGGTCTTTAACTTACAATATAAAGCACCTTGAGGTGACTGTTTGCTGAGATTTGCAGCTATAAAAATAAAATTTATACTTTATGTAATGTTATATTTGTTGTAATTTCTGCAGCCCTCTTGGCCAGATCTCTCGGGAAAAAATAATTTTTTAATGTGAATTATAGTTTTTACCCTCATTAATAAGGAATATATGAAAGTCACTTTGCCACTTTGTGAGAGGAGTGTTGTTTTTCAAAATGACGTAATATCATTCATGAGAGATATGTTTGACACGTTTCACAGATTTTAGGCCAAAAATTAATCTACAGCAATTTAAATAAAACCTTCTTTTCTTTTTTTTTGGCATATACTGGAAACCACTTTTTTGCAAAACACCAGCATATCTCCAAAACTCTCCAAAAGTCGCTAATGTCACCAAGTGCCCTAAGCAAAATTTGATTTGGGGCCCCCTTCATACCACTTCACTGTCCCATGAACCTAACTGTTATTAATGCCGGAGTTGATTATTAATTTTTTTTTAGGATGCCTCGACCGCTGACGGTCGTCCATCACTATCAGCAAACTTTTGACTGGTACTGTACATTACAGATTCATTGCATGTCACCAACAGGTTGAAGGTTTATTGGTATTTGTTTGATCTGGAAGTAAAATTATATGAGACACTTCCTTTGAAGACATGGTTACTAAACTTTGGATCTCTCTCTGGTTGGACTTAGAGTGTTTTTCTTATGTGTGTTTACCATCTAGATTTATTTAATGTTATCTATAATATACACGCTTAAAACAGATGTGTCAAAAACAACACATGATGTATTAAATTTTAACATATTTGCCGAATCAGCTCAGGGACAACACGTGTCATTTGTGACACAAATAATGTGTCTGTCATTTTAACACAAGTATTGTGTCACTCAAATCAACACAAATGTGTGTCAAAGTGTGTTATTTTGACACCATGTGTCAAAATAACAACTCATAATTTATATAATAAGCACCCTACTGTCAGTGGCTGCCATTATACATAAAAAGACTTGGCATTTCAAAATAAATCCCTTTTAAGAAATACAGGTAACATTTTTATTTTTGTTTTTTTAAACAAAATTAGTTTTGTAAACTTTTCTCCTTTTAAAATATTATGACCTGAATTTAACAATTTTATATTTTTAAAATATTATTTTAAAAACATCCCAAATTCCTGGTCTCACATAAATACGTTCAGTCATGTCTTCAATCCCTTTCAAAAGAGTGTGCAGCCTTGGTTCCATAGCAGCTACAGTTTTGAGTTTTGGCATGATGTAGGCCTCCCGTCTACGAAGGAATAGGTCTGCCTTTTCACCTGTGAGCCTTCCAAACTCTGAGGCCAGCTGAAACAATGAAAAACAAAATAAGGCTTTGGAAAACTAAAAGTAGAACATTGTGGGTTCAGTAATAAACTGAAAGGACGAAAACAAGCAAACCTGCCAGACTCGGTATGTCCAGAAACTGTGAATATTCACTTAATATTTCTGTGAGCGTGAGATTCTCTCATAATCCAGGCTCTGCGCTGGGTGAACGCTTTCTCCATGCCTGATTAATTGCAGACAGGTTTTCTGTAGAGGGCCGCAACCTTTTGATCAAGGTGACCCACTCATTTGCGGTGTTGTCATTTTCAGTCTCAGTAGCATTGAATGTCTGTGCTTCCCCTCAGTCGCTGGTCACTTTTCGTTTCCTGTAGCGCCTTTCTTCTTGTTGCAGATTCCGTTGAAGGTTGCGCAGTTTAGTCTCTAGCAACCCACTGTGAGATGCTGGATCATAGAAATGCTCCTAGTGAAGAAATTTTTTTATCTCCAATCAGCTGAAAACCTTTCAGAAATTCAAATGAAATATACAAGGTAAGACAACTAAATCTGTTATTTTTGGGCCCCAAAAGAAAAATGATACGTTGTTTCACTTGTTTACTTACAAATCCCTCCCCTTATCCAGCCACCTGGACACTCAGAGATGGGAAGGTGGCAATGATGCTCTTTGCTAAGGCCAGCTTGTCTTCATTAAGGGGATAGCTGGAGAAAAAAAGACCACTTATTCTCAACTAACTTCTTCTAACTTTTCAGAGTACTGCCCCGTGGTAGCACGAAAAAATACCATAACATTTTTTTCAACTATTTATTCGGCAAGTTCAAATAAGACCAACATGTTACCATTGCGTTAAAACCAATTAAAAGTACTTATGGAAGTGGCTGTTACAGCCTCCATCTTTGCCTCCTTTCTTAACGTAGTCCACAAGGCGGGAAAGACTTCCTCCAATGAGAACCCTTCATCTGGTGGTTTAATCCCGCCCATTTCTGCTGCCTTGATGTTGCTCCTTGCTTGGCAGTCTGGTGTAATCAGCTAACCCTATCTGAGAAACACAAACTAACACAACTATTCACACATGCTGTGTGTTATACTTTTTGTTGCCATTTTAACACATTGTGTGTTAATATTTACACAAAATGTGCTTTAAATGTAATAACACATATTTTGTTTTATTTTTTAACACATCTCTTATAAGAGTGTATGGTGAGAAAGTTGGCACTGCAGTCTGGAAAGAGAGGTAAAGGTGCTGTGTGAAGGATGGGAGGGAAAGAAGGGGGCTGGGGGTGATGGTGAAGGATAGAGGCAGGATGGGGTGGTGTGTATGATGGTAGACTGAAACAGTGCTGGCTGGGTTGTTTCCAGGATGTAGGGGGGCATTAATCATTATTGGCGCACACCTTCGTCCCCGACGCACCCTGACGGCCTTTCCACCCCTGACATAAATCATCATTCCCCCACAATAGATCCCCTTTCTTTGCCATGCGAGGGAAAAAGTGCACTGGAGTATTGATTTTTCCTTTTTCAACCTCTGCCTTCTCTGTCTCCTCTCCACCTGCCGCTCCATGCGCCCTCATTGCACCTTCTTTTACAAGCAAACCACGTTGCTGTGTCATTATGAAACAAAACTTATCTGAAATTCACATAATACTAAATAAAGTTTACGAGGACACTCTGTATACTCCATACATCCTTCCTCTCTTGACACAGAAGAAGTAAGCATGTAAAAGAAATTAAAAACATAATACTAATGTAAAAATTACTAAGCGTGCACAGTGCTATCATACTTCTATTGATTTGTTTTTAAAGCATACCTCGGCTTGGATGAGTCGCTTGAAGAGATTAGAAATGGCCCAGAAAAGAGGAGGAAGGAGGGAGATGGGGCTGTGAAGACAGGGTGATGTGTTCATGACATGAAAAATTATAATAAGAATTTGGAAATTAGAGGGATTGATGAAGATGATAACGATATTTAACAAGTGTGAAGCTACAAGAATTATAGAAATATTTTCCCTATGTTTATCTACAGTGTTTTCCATAATGTTTGGGACAAAGACACAATTTTTGCAGTTTTGCCTCTGTACACCACCACAGTGGTGGATTGAAGTGTAGACTATCGGCTTTAATTCAAGGGTTTTACAAAAATTCTGGATGAATTGTTTAAAAATTCCAGTGACTTTTTTTGGGCGCCGGGGTGGCTCAGTGGTGGAGCAGGCAACCACATACAGGCAAAAGCTGGCTGCACAGGTTTGAGTCCCGGCCTGTGCTCTTTGCCACATGTCTTCCCCCATCTCTGCTCCCGCGTTCCTGTCATATTCTATTCTGTCAGTAAAGCCGCTGTGGCCAAAAAAATAATAACAATTCCAGTCATTTTTATACACTGTCCCTCATTTTCACAGGTCTGAAGTCTAGAACCCAAGGGCGTCCCCAAATGCTCTGTTTCCTTGAGAAACTCGATGATTTTGCCGTATGCTTTGCGTCATTATCCATTTGTGCTGTGAAATACTTGCCTGTTCACATTTGGCTGAATCTGAGCAGAGTATAGCCCTCTACACTTCAGAATTCATCCTGATACTCTATCAGCAGTCACATCAATAACACTGCCTCCACTATATTATACAGATACTGTAATGTGCTTTGGATCATGTTTCTCTCCTTTAACCAAGTTAAACTTGGTTCCACCTGTCCAGCAGTTTCTTTACAGAACTGTTCTGGCTCATTGTAAACCCTGTGTATTTCCATTCATGAACTTGTCTCTTGATTGCAGACGTTGACAGTGATAAACTTGGCTCCTCAAGAGTGTTCTTGACCTGGTTGGATGTTGTACAGTTGTTTTTCTTAACCATGGAAATAATTCTGTCACTATGCACTTTAGTTATTGCCTGTGGTCTTTCAGGCCTTACAGTGAAAGGCTATAAAATACAAATTCAACACTTTAAATCAACTTTAGCTATCATGTCTGCATCACTTGTTATGAAATAACATGGGACCAGGCTTCACCTGGCCATGAAACTGCTTCTCAGTCAACTGAAGCATTAATTTTGAACCTCTGAAAATGGGGGAATGTGTATAAAAATAGTTGTTTTTCTTAAACATTTTATGCACAATGAATGAATGAATTTATGAAATCCTTTGAATTAAATCTTAAAATCTTCAATTCAATTACATGTTGACTGTTTGATTTACAATTCACTGGTGGTGCACAGAGGCAAAACTACCAAAATTGTGTCTTCGTCCCAAACATTATGGAGGGCACTGTAGGCAACAACCAGTACAGGCCCCATATATTTTGTGTGTTTGACATAATTCGAACTATAGTTCACAAAGGTTTGAATAAAATATATATGACAAATGTAGTCATTGCTACCCGATTTTCTCTTATTCATCTACATTTTCCATATTTAGTTAGATTCAATAACACTTTATTCCAGCGTAGACAAAATGTCATCCACAATTCAATTCAATTCAATTTTATTTGTATAGCGCCAAATTACAACAGTTGCCTCAAGGCGCTTTGTATTGTAGGTAAAACCCTACAATAATACAGAGAAAACCCAACAGTCAAAACAACTACAAGGATTACTGGGACCTAGACTTTTCCTACCTACAAACTATACAACACTCAAATGCACAAAACATGTGTGGTTATCACAAAAAACATAGCAGCTTTTTGCCAGTATATTTTATTTCATAAATTGGTTTGTTGTGCAATCCATTGAATTACTAAGCAACTGAAACAGCCTAACACATGTCAACACAATGCTGAAACAAATTGTTCATTACAGTGAACAATCATCATTAATGATTGTTTGGTGTAATAAGTAGCCTTGTTTAGAAATGTACAATTCTTGCTCGTGCCGTTGTTCAACAGAATGGCTTCATCAAGATGCAGCAATAGCAGAAGTGACCAGCAGGTGAAGGGTGGAGATGGGTGTCTGATTATTTTGAAATTTTGATAAAATTCTCACATAACTGCTTTGAACGTTTCAGTGTTTTACAAAACCTTGCTTTGCCCATCACTAGCTATTACCTTGGCCAGGTGTATTTTTGGCTTATTGTCACAATAATACAATGGCACTGCAGCCAGGTAGAGGTTGAATTCAGAAAACATCACATGGACATGTACCTGATGTTTCTGTTGTCATTTTTATCAGTTAATTAAATTTAATTCAATTTTATCTATATAGCACCAAATCACAACAAATAGTCGCCTCAAGGCGCTTTATGTTGTAAGGTAAAGACGCTACAATAATTAGATGTTTTAAAGCAGAACTACGGAAGCCGAGAGCGGACGTGGTACCTGTAAACTTTTTTTTCTGATGGTTTTCTTGAGATAACGAGTTATTTATCTCGTTATCTCGAGAAAACGGTAATCGAACCATCAGAAAAAAGTTTATAGGTACCATTGGCGCTCTCGGCTTCTGTACATAGCACCATTGAACCTATACTTATAAATGCAAAAGTCATTCACTTGTACATATTTTCAACTTGTGGTTGGAAAGAGTTAACCTTCAGCTGTTCAGCCCACAGCTGGAGACAATGAAAAAGCTGCCACAGCATCCCAAAGTGAATGAAGGCTCTGAAAGTGTTTGTGCTGCACAGAATCCAAACCACTACAGCTCAAAAACACACACACGCTGGAGATGCCTCATCTTCAGGAGACAGACGCTATCTACTTTTAAGATTAGGCTTTAAAGTTTTCTTTCTGATCAAGCTTATAGTTAGTTCTGGATCAGGTGACACTGAACCCTCCCTTAGTGCACCTTGGGAGCCCCCCAGCACACTTGGCCTATTGCAGCGTAACTGAGTGTT
Source organism: Cichlasoma orientale (assembly GCA_034780415.1). Classification (NCBI taxonomy): domain Eukaryota; kingdom Metazoa; phylum Chordata; class Actinopteri; order Cichliformes; family Cichlidae; genus Cichlasoma; species Cichlasoma orientale. The sequence goes on from JAVDPK010002425.1 coordinate 402,373, forward strand.
CCTTTTTTACTCACATCTTTTCACTCTTTGTGTGAACTCTGCGTTTAATCATTAGTTATCATTAATCTCTGGCACTCTTCTACAGTGTGTCTTTTGTCCTGTCTACCTCCCCTCACCCCCAACCGGTCCCAGCAGATGACTGCCCCTCCCTGAGCCTGGTTCTGCTGGAGATTTCTTACTGTTAAAAGGGAGGTTTTCCTTCCCACTGTTGCCAAGTGCTTGCTTATAGGGGATTGTTTTGACTGTTTAGGTTTTCTCTGTATTAATGTAGGGTCTTTAACTTATAATATAAAATGCACTGAGCTCACTGTTGTATGAATAAAACTGAAATGAATTTAATTAATAAATACTGGACTGCAGAACAGTGGAGCAGTTGTGTTTTTGTACAAGGCTGTAATTTCTTGTGTTCACTAAGAACATTTTTTACCTGCTATAACAATTCTGTTTTCCAGTGCTGGGCTCCTGGTATCCTGTCTCCTTACAGGGAAAATGTGAAAAAACACACCTCTATTCAAAGTTTCAGCTTGCATGACCCCACACACGGTTGCATCCACACAGACACACACATACAGACACACAATATCCACAGCACCCCTCCTCCTCGTCTTGTTTTATCCATTTCAGTCTCAGCTAACCATTCACTTCATCTGGACCATAGATTAGCCCAGCATGGCAATGGAGGAGAGTTGACAGGTGGGAGTGGGAGAGCAGGAAAGTGAGACTGAGTGGATATTGGTGGCAGAAGTGGGATTCTCTACCTGGCTGGGATTAGAGTCTGAAGTTGAAGGTATATTAATGTAAAATGGAGGGGACAAGTGTGCTCCTGTCCAATTATACTGCACCCCGTCAGTGCCAACAAGGGTGCAAACAACAGGAGGAAAGGATTAATTGCCTTGGACTCTGCCCCTACTACAGGCCCAATTATGGCAACATATTGGCTCCCGGTGCTGCTGCAAACACTGCTGTGCAGGGAGATTGTGTGAAATTTTCAGCATGGTCTTTGGAGGTCAGAATGAGGAGAGACAGTAGGGATAAAGATGGTGACCTGGTATCAAACTTGTGTGTGTGTGTGTGTGTGTGTGTGTGTGTGTGTGTGTGTGTGTGTGTGTGTGTGTGTGTGTGTGTGTGTG
>JAVDPK010002425.1:513003-524564 GCA_034780415.1 Cichlasoma orientale
TTTGACCTGCTGCCCTCTGGCAGGCGCTACAGGTGCATCAAAGCCAGAACAAACAGACTCAAGAACAGCTTCTTCGCTGGAGCCATCACCACCCTGACCTCTCAAACCCACCCACTCTAACTGTGCAATACCCACATGTCTGTGCAATATTATATTATTCACACTGAACAATGTCTATCACCCCTATATTTATATATATATTTTTATACATTCTTATTTTCTGTATATTTTTAGATTATTATTTTTTTATTTTTAGAAAGTTTGACTTTCTATTGCATGGCAGTGAACAGGAATGGCCCTCCAATCTCATTGTACATCCTGTATAATGACAATAAAGGCATTCTATTCTATTCTGTTTACTCTATATTTAAAGGACATATATTTAGTAATGGAACACTCAATGTTCATTTTGAATTTTCAGTCTATCTTGTAATAATTTTCCTCTCCAAAAAATTGTCACTACCAAAACATGGACATCATTTCAGAAAAACAAAACAAAAAAACATTGTATGTATTTTGCTATTTTTGTATCTGTGGGTGGGGTGGGGGTGATGTGGACGTTGGGGACGTTGGGGATGTTGGGGATGTTGGGGATGGGTGAGGGCAGATAGGTCTTGCTGGCTGGGCTTTGTGGCTCTCCCTTTCCCCTTCCCCTATTCTTCCCTGTATCTGCAATGCATTACGTATAACATCACTATAATCATAAGGCAAATATGTATAAAGCACAATGCAACCCTGTTGTTTACATTTAAGCAATATTGCTAAGCAGTAGGTATGGCTTTGATATTACAACCACGAGTCATCTCTAGCCAACATGTTAAACAATGCTGAGCCAAACTGAATTTGGGATAACAGGCTAATCAATAAGGCAGCAGCCTAGTACTGATGTTACTATAAATACATTGGCTCTTTACCAAGAAATTTGGGATTCTCCAGCTTGTCACTATCTAGCTACTGCCAGCTGTTCAGCGTTAACTTGACTTGATGCAGACTTATTTGATTAAAGCTCACTAACTGACTACAAACCAGATGAAAGCTGAAACTGCGGAACACGCTAGAGAAACTGCAAACTCTTCAACATCCCAGAGACATTTCCTGCATTAACAGTTTAATATGATGGACAATCGGTTTCAGGGCGCAGCTCTATACTTTCTGAGGTGTATGCGGACACATTTTTAGGTGCCCTCCCCAAACCCTCGCGCGCACACACACACACACACACAATGCACCCTTTCAAGGATTACTGTGTTCATGTGAGCAGATCTCACTTATTCGTGGACTTATAACATACAAGACTTCTATTGCAGGTTTTAATTTTCCATCCATCCATTTTCTTCCGCCGATCCGTTGTGGAGGCAGCAGGTGAGGGAGGTGCGGGAGGTGCGGGAGGGAGGGAGACCCTACTTAGGTTTTTTATTTATTTATTTATTTTACTTGTTATGATCTGTTACATTGTAACTAAAGCACACAGTTGCAGAACAGTGACCTGTTATTGTCCTACTAGTAACTTAAGCTAACCTGAGTATTTAAAAGCCTCCTCTTGATACACTGACAGAACTTACCGACTGTCTTTAAACCACTTTGAAAAGCTTTTTTTCATCCCAACAACATTTTTATCCGTCTTCCTCTTCTGTTTTCTGATTTGTGCCCCAGAGAACTTTCTTCTTTGCCTCTCCATCTTTAGCATCTCCATTTTATTCGGTTTAAGGTGTTTACACTTGTTTGTGAAGCTCTGTGAAATTGTCGGGACCCTCTGCCCCCCTGGCAGGCCCGCTCTTTTTCTCTCTCTCTCCTGATGCTCTCATGTCTTCTCCTTCTACCTGTGCGAGTTAGAACTTTCTGCTTTGTCTTTCAGAGGCGGGGCTTGGGAAAAGTCTCTCTAACCAGACACCTGAAAGCCCGCACCTGACTGCTTACCTGTTTCCTGTTTTGCTCATTGACGCCCTGGCTATAAGAGGCTGAAGCTTTTTCCAGGACGCCGCCGATAGTTGCACCACTAAACATTAGCTCAGCTCATCTAAAAACCCTGTTTGGATTACTGTGCTCTCCTCGTGCAGGCAGCAAACCCAGAGTGAGAGGCCGAACATCGCCGGGGAGTGAGGAAAGGGAGAGAGTGACGCGCGCGCGCGTGAGAGGGAGAGGCGTGGAGATTATTGCAGTCGCGAGCAAACCCTGCCACGAAGACTGTTAATTGCCAATAAAGCGTTATTTAACCTTACATTCGTGCCTTGCATCTGTGTCCTATTTTAGCGGAGTTTAACAGAAATATTCGCTATTATTTTTCTGATAACCTTATTTATGTTTTATTTTAAATGAAGAGGCTTCGATATATATATAAGTACCCTGCTCAGTTTTTCTCTGTCTCCTACAGAGCCTCCTACAAACTCAGAGTTTAGCATTCTGTAAACATTAAATAGGTTATATTGGCATCTTGCAATAAATATATGTACATTCTGTCTCACTTTGTGTTCTGTTTCCTTTTGCTGATGTGACGATAGCTGAGACTTTTTGGTTTTGAGCCTTGAAGTCCTGCTGCCCTTCCAGTTTTATTAATAAATGCTTTGTAAAGCAGTATCTCACTCTAGATACCTACCTACCTAAAAACGTCCTTGAATTAACCATGAATTACAACATGTCACAGTCTGACATTTTCAGGTTGAAAATTCATAGAGAAAAACAACAAAATGTTTTTGCATGCTAATATATACATTGGTTGACTACTGCTGAACACGTGAATTTACATACCATTTATATAAATGCTAAATAATGACCAAATAGAGTAATGCTAAAATGTTGGACATCACTTAATTTACTTTTAATTGCAGTTCATAGTAAAATAACTATTAAGTAATGTGTGTGTGTGTGTGCGTGTACGTGTGTGTACAAAAATAATATTACAGAATATTCATCATTATTATTAAATAATGTGACAATCTGTAATTATCAATTACAGCAATTCAAAAGTTCTGCATAACAGAAAAGCATTGGCTTCTTTTTTTTTTTGAATGAAAATTTAGGACACGTCTGCCTGTGGGAAAACTGTCAGGTGTGTTGCCAGTATAATACTTAATATATGACTCATCAAACTCAGATTTACTGCGCTCAAATAGAGCTACTTTACTTTAACTACATTAAACTAAACAACTAAAAGCCTCAGTTCATTGATCACTTTCAAGGATTGCAAAATGATGCATAATCCCTACTCATAATACCCTCTTCATAATCATCATATCAACTGCCAGGTCCCCAAACAAATAAAACAGACGTGGAAAACAGAAAAAAAGAGAAAAAAAAGAGGCATTTAAGAAGAGGCCCATTATGGCACATTCTCTTTCCTTTTATTTTTTTATGATAGCAAATGATCAATTATCCAGATGGCAGGAGATGTGGAGGGGCGGCTGGCATTGTCCAGAAACACACACCATCTACACACGTATTTACACATTCAAAGAGACTCACACACAATGACACATCAATTCAAAAGCAGAAACCACACATACACACAAGCATACGCAACACAGAGTCATAAACATCTGTTGGGTTGTACGCGCAGGTATCCCACCATGCTGCCTATACCAGCAGCAAGTGCACAGATGAGGCCTACAGCTGCTCGATGGTTCCCAGTGAGAGTATAGCACCACTGTGATGAATAAGGTGGGATTCTTGCAGTTGACAGCTTGTGGGGGGAGCAGATGGTTTATTTGCTGGCATTTATCACATCTTCATGACCATCAGAACAGAGAGAATCACAGTAAAAAAAAACAAAAAACACATTTAAGCATTTTACAACTTTCACAGCATATAAATATTTTTCGGAGTATAAATGTGTGTGAATGTTAGATAGAAAGCACTTGTATGAATGTGTGTGAGAATGTTTAATGCAAACATGTTGTATAAAGTGCTTTGAGTGCTCAGCTAGAGCGGAAAAATGCTATATAAGAACTAGTCCATTTACCATATACCACACTGTAAAGCTCCAGTGTAAGGGCCTAGTTGTGCAACGTGGAGACAGGTAGTGACTGGAAACACAAACAAACGAGCTATTTGTTTTAAAATGATATTATCTGCTGAATGTGTCAAACTTTTATTGTGAAGAGAGCAACAATAAAGTGAGATCTCAGTATTTGTGTTGCACTCCATCCTCTTCTGTCGTCAGCTATGGCTGCATCTTCAAATGTACATGTGCGTGTCAAAGGATATGTGCATCTCAAATACCTGTGTGTGTACATGCATTTGACTGCAAAGGTTGTAGCTGTCTCCCTCCTTACCTCCTGGAGTTTTCATTATCACTGTGATTCCTGTTCTATAAAATGGAGGTCATACTGGGTGTCATTTCCCCCTAACCTGTCTCATCCAAAATGCATCATTTTCCCACAAATGAAACATGCATGATGTTTCAGTGGTGGAAAAAAAGCCAGTTGAAATACAGCATTACTGCCTCTGCACAGGTTAAAGAGACTAACATATAGTATAAACAGATACAAAAGGATAACACACACACATATGCAAAGTATTTGGCAGGAGTATTTTACTCTGCAGAAAAAATATGATACATAAAAGCATCATAATTTTACTTTAATCGTTGACAGTGGGACAGCTGTGCCTATGATCACTGAAACCAAAGCTATGAGCAGGTACATATTGGCATCTGCATTGTAAATTTAATGAAAGGAACCCTTCTGGACAATTAATATGAAACCAACACAAGCATCTAATTAGCTTAGCTTAGCATAAATGCTAGAAGTAGACGGAAACAGCTACCAGGATTTCTAACCAGTTAACACTCATACTTTGTAATGTGTATAAGTACTAGCTTGTGTGCAAATATATTCTGGTTTGTTCTATATTTACTGTCCAACATTTTATTTATGTGAATTCTGAGTGTATCAATTCACATATTGCACAAAAAAAAAATCTTAGTCCAATGCAGTACTTTCTGCAACAACCACTACAATGTCCCATATTTTAGAGATTCCAAAATTACTGCTGCATGACTCATAGTGATGGAGAAAATAGATGGTGTTAGTTGTGCCCACTTTTATTTTTCTGTCCTTTTTAGTGTTTTTTTTTTTTTCTGTCTAAGGCGTAGCCATGCACCAGACTGAAAAGTTTTGTGGAGGCACCCAGTGAAAAGTTTTTGTATAAGTGCATGAGAGATCATTTTTTAAAGATTATGGAGCATTTTAAAATAGATTTTGGAGGTCAGAACAATCTGTAAAGGTGAGTTTGAAAAGTCATTTATTGACTGTGTTTTGTGAGGCTGCGAACTATGCTTTTTTCCCCACTTAGGGCTGAGAGCTCTCTGCCGCCATTAATGTTGGGTTTTGTCTTTGGAGCAGCAAAAAGAGCTGTTGTTGCTGAGCTTCGAGTTGTAGCAGGAGAAGGAAGCGCCTGTGGAGAGGATGGGACAGTGTATTGAGAAGGAGCTGGCACTGGAAAAAATGAAGCAAGCTTTGGAAAAAGAAAAGCAAAGACTGAGTTTGATAGTGAAGGCTTGCTTGATGCTGAGGTGTTACGAGCTGATGCTGCACAGCATGGGTCTGATGGCTCTGATGTTTTATGTGAGTTGAAGTTAGTTCCAAGATTTAATGAGAGAATACAGAGATTTTTTTTGTGATGTTTTAGCATCTGGCAGAGGCTTGCCGCTGGCCTGATTCATCCCGCACGCACTTGCAGTGTGGTTTTTTTGTGGTCTGGCAAAGTACAGAAAATCTATTCCACTTTGAGCAGTACAGATTAATTGAATTATTCTGTTGTGAAATCTGCTGTTCTGAAGGCGTGCAAGCTTGTGGCTGAAGCCTATCATCAGTGTTTCAGGGTTATTTTATTTTGGGGAATAACACAGCTAGCAGCCGAGTGTGGGCTGACATTCCTCCACCTGCTCGTTTTTCCATTGTACCGGATGAAGGTGAAGCAGTGTTTCCTGACATGTTCAGAGCGTGTATGGTCACTCGCACAGAGAGCCAAGTAGGGTCAGGTGACGGATACGTAAAGGATGAGGATGTCCCACACTCTTCTGAGTTCATATTGCTGGAGGTCAACAATTTGGTGAGAGAGCAGCAAGTATATGGGTCTTTGAAAAACTATTGGACCAGGTTTTTCCACCTGGGGAAATTAAGAACTGTTCACACAGTTACTTTGTGCAAAATGAGATTCCCTTTGCTTATTCACATTTGCTTATTTATAATGCTCACAGTGATGAAGGAAAGATGGTGTTAATGCCACAGGCCTTCATGCGTCTCTCCTATTGCAGGAGTTTCGTGGCTGGAGACTCAGGAGATGGCTGGACATGCAGAACACCTGTCCAGTGTTCTGCCAGGCTATACAAAACCCAGCCTCTCTGGTCTCCACTCCTACTGCTACTGTGATCTGCTCTGGTCCTGGCATGGTGTCTGTGCCTCAGCATCCCTGTTTGGTTCTTTTGTGTTATCTTCACTCATAAAATAAGAAATTAATTAAAGCTGCAAGCAGCAATGATAGAGCCCTTGCACATCAGTGCACCTCAAGATGCAGCGAAGGCATAGTGCCACTCAGATGTGCTGCAGCCGAGGCGTTTTCTGCTTCACGTGGCTGTGTAAAGGCCTGGATTCTAATTGGCTGTTCCTCAAAGGAGTTTTTTATCACTTCCTTCGACTACTAGGTGGTGCTGGAGAACACCCAGTAATTGTATGTCACATTTCTGTAAATGTGTGGAAACCACAATGAAAATTTCACGTACATCGGATGATGATTATCACTTATTGCTGACTTCCTGTTGCCACTCTGAATTTGACCTAATTTTTACACATAGATGTGTCCAGACTTGAACTCACAGCATGTAAAATTTGGTCCAGATTGGACAATGTACACTCGGGATTTTGCCTTAAAAGGATAGAAATTTTTGGCCCATTTGGGTGACAGGAGGCAATATATATATATATGCAACCACAAGAGGTCACTTTTCAGGAAACAGACGAGTTTTAAGTGTCTGTGCACACAACCAATGCAGTCATTTTGTTATGACTGTCTTCTTCATGTAGAAACACACATAAAACGAACACCTGCAGCGTGTTTGCTGTCTAGCACCTTCCTCTTTTGTAGTTGTGTGGGAACTTGAACACATGCAGCGTAATCAGAGCGTACAGGCCACCTCTAAGAGCTATTGCAACCTACATCATGACGACCACTTTTGATCCCTTCCTGCCCTAACTGCCACTCAAGCCCCACCTCACCCCAGTCATCCACCCATAACAGGGCTTCAGACATGGGTCTTTATTGACTGGTTTTGGGATCGTCCTCCTCAGGATAGCCTACTTATCCTTGCAGCTCTGCCTCCATCACAAGAAGATAATCTTCTGTGATTACCTTCTCTTTCTCATCTGCTCCCTCTATCTCTTTTCTCCTCTCTCTACATTTTGTCAATGCCCACTCCACTCGGTTGTAACAGGACCAACACACCCCACCACCACCACCACCCACCCACACCCCTTTCCATTTCCCCCTTTTTCTCATTCCCTCTTTAGCTTCTTTTTTCTTTTTTTTAAGTTTTGGGGTTCAGGTGGTGAATAGAGAAGGCCTCATCTCCAGCACCGTCTCACTGTGTGTTCTTTTGTACAGGCACTCCTCGGCCAGCTGCCTATTCACACAGCCCTTCCAATTAGGACCCCATTCAGAGAGCATGAGAGAGGACACAAGATGAGATCAGTTCCCCCCTCCTACACCCACCTCTTCTGTGCAATCCCTCTTACTGTAGGTATAGTTTGATTTTAAAACCTTTTCTTCCCTGACTTATCTTTCCTTTTCATCTACTGTCATCAGCACTTTCTTGTGTAAGCTTTATTTCCAGTAGAATTTGTGTCTCGATCCCAGTAGACCTGTTTTTTCCCCCCTTTTCTCTTTCTCCTGCTTTCGCTTCTCTCTTAGATGGAGAGAGGGGCAGGTTCCTTGCTTGGATTCCTAGGTTCAGCCATCACACCTGCATCCTAGCTACTCATCACTCCGCTGTATATAAGGACTGGCTTGATCCTCCATTGTCTGCCAGTTTGTTGTCACTCTTGTGTTGGTAATCAAGCTCTCTGAATGTTTGCTTTGTGCTCCAGTTTCTGTCAGTCCCTTGATATTGTTTTTCTCGTCTATCTACTAGTGACTCGTCTCGTCTCGCCCCTACCCCTGGCCCACAAAACCTGCAAGTCATTTAAACAAGGGAACACTACCACCTTTGGACAGACATTCACCTGTTGCTCTCAAGCAAGTCATCACCTACAAGGGAAAGAAAATAATTAATTGCCAATGTGCTCTTCACCTGCCAGCCCATTTTTCAGCATTCCTACTTCCTGGATCCTCTTGGCCTCCCTTGTCTTCCAGTGACACTCCCACCACTCCAGCAGTTATAGTGCTTGTCCTGCTCCAGAGAAGCTTAACAGTTGCATACCCATCTGTCCTGGAGTTCTCATTCTGAAACCTAACGTTTTGGTCTCTGAGTCCTGCTTTTGAGTCGAGAAATTCTTGGCGTTATGACAGTCAAAAATGTTTTTTGACACTTTATACCACGTGTCATATGCAATGCCCGCGGGCCACATCCGGCCCATGATCTAATTTTATATGGCCTGCGAGATGATTTCCTTTAGCTATAATTAATAGCCCGCGGGCAAATAGTGCTCCCAACACTTATACTACAAATCCCACAGTGCACTGTAACAGCTGCCACACAGGCCAAGACCTGTGGGCTAACCCATTTTCCGTGTTGCCAATGACACACTGGTCAGTGGATAAAAACAGCGAGCAGCACTTTTTACAGTGACAATCAATGTGTTGAGGAAAAAGCTGCTTTATTCTGACCATTCACATTCATATTGCTGATTAAAATTAGTTTTAATCCTGTTCGGCCTGTGACTTAGACTCCAGGTTTGGCCCGTCCTGTGATTGAGTTTGACACCCCTGCCTTATACTGAACTGGAAATTTTGCAATTGACAGTTGTACTGTCTAATATTAATATTAGTAATATTAAACACATTCTGACAATTTTTATAACACAAAACAGGAACTTTTCATATAATTCATAATGAAATAGAAGAGGACTCAGGTGGGTTAACCTATTAGGGGAAGGGTGTCAAACTCAATCACAGAAAAAAATTGAAAGCACAGTAAAGCACTGCGTAAATTCAGTGTGCAGTGTGTCCAGTTTGTCAGCAAGAAGCACAGCTGAAAATAACGGTGAAAACCTGGTTTTTGATTTTCTGGCAACATGTAAAGTTGCATAAGTTCCCTCTTTGAATCTGCAGGTGCTCCTGCAGGTGTAACTTGACTTGAAAAGCTTTCACTGTGTCATACATGTCTGTAATCACACGGTCCTGTCCCTGCAGCTGCAGGTTTAACACATTAAGATACTTTGTTATTACGCAGAGAAAGGCCAGCTCACCACCTCACACAGACACTTTTCATCCCTGAGCCCCATTGAGTCTTTTCCTTTAATTTCCAAGAACTTCACAGATTTCCTCAGTCAGCTCATTGTATCTGTGTGATAAGGCATGTCACCAAATTCAGAAGGTATTTTCTCCAGAAAAGACTGAAACTGTCAGTGATTAAAACCTTTGCCTCTTATATAGTTGATTGTCCGTGTTACGGTGCTTATGACACGTTCTGTCTTCAGGACTTTGCTGCATGCTTCCTGTTGTGTGACGCAGTGATGCACTGTCAGCTCACCTATGCAGATCTGCCTCTGCATCTTTTCCCACATCCATCCCACTAATAGAAATAGAAAGCTTTTATGTTCATCAAACACAGAGCATGATGAAAATGTAGTCAGCTACCACAGTTCAGTGCCTTTCCCTATAAAAATTAAACAAGAAAATAAGAAAACTACTGTAAAACCAGTATGTATATGTATATAAGAGAAAAACAAACAAACAAAAGAAAAACACGCAAGCACTTAGAGGTAAATAAATATATGACAAATATACAAAATATACCAACTGCACAAATGCCAGTGATTGCACAGATGAGGGTTATGGTATCCTGTGCTAATATAGTACAGTGAGATAGGAGAGAATAAATGAGCAATGAGTTTGTGAAGCTATTGTTGTGTATTACTGTGTAGTGTTCAAGAGTCTGATGGCCCAGGGGTAAAAACTGTTCTTCATCCTGTTCGTCCTGCCTTTGTGGGACCTGAGTCTCTTCCCTGATGGTAGGAGGTTGAACAGGTGTTGAACAGGTGCTGACCAGGGTGAGAGGGGTCTGCCAAGATTTGCTCTGCTAATGCAGCGAGAGCTGGCAATGTTCTCCAGGAGAGGCAGGGGGCAGCTGATGATTTTTTCAGCAGACTTCGTGACCCTCTGCAGAGCCCTCCTGTCTGCAGCAGAGCAGGCAGCAAACCAGACAGACACACAGTACATCAGTACTGGCTCTATGGTGGCTCGGTAGAAGGACACCTGCAGCTTTTCCTCCGGGTGGTTCCTCCGCAGGACACGCAGGAAGTGGATTCTTTGCTGGGCCTTTCTTTTTACCAGTTCTGTTATGTTGGCAGTCCAGGTGTGGTCCTGAGAAATGTGGGTCCCCAGACTTTATCTTTACATTTTTACATGCTGTAGAACAATTTTTGTTGGAATATTTCAACTTGCTATACATCAATAGAATAATTATATCCCAAATTTTAATAATATGTATGAAAGAAATCCATAATAACTAAAGAAAGTAGCCAAAAAGTGCACTAACCCACAAAGAATTTGTAAATCGATTTTTTACATATTTTTCTAGATATAGAAATGCCATGGCTGTATCCTTCAAAATTGTAAATGAGAAAAAGTTGCACAGAGTCCTTTCAAACCACAGTGGAGTCAACTTTATTTTTGTGATACGCTCATTTTTATAAAATTTGCAAAAAGACAGCATCCATCCATCCATGGTCTTCCGCTTATCCGGGGCCGGGTCGCGGGGGTAGGAGCATAAGCAGGGAAGCCCACACTTCCCTCTCTCCAGCCACCTCCACCAGCTCATCAGGAGGGACCCCAAGACGTTCCCAGGCCAGCCTAGAGATATAATCTCTCCAGCGTGTCCTGGGTCTACCCTGGGGCCTCCTCCCAGTGGGACATGCCCAGAACACCTCACCCAAGAGGCGGCCAGGAGGCATCCTAATCAGATGCCCAAGCCAGCTCAACTGGCTCCTCTCGATGTGGAGGAGCAGCGGCTCTACTCTGAGCCCCTCTCGGATGGCCGCACTACTCACCTTATCCCTAAGAGAGAGGCCAGCCACCCATCGAAGGAAACTCATTTCTGCCGCTTGTATTCTCGATCTTTTTCTTTCGGTCACTACCCAAAGCTCATGACCATAGGTGAGGGTAGGAACGTAGATCGACCGGTAAATCGAGAGCTTTGCTTTTACGTTCAGCTCCCTCTTCACCATGACAGACCAGTGCAGCGTCTGCATTACTGCAGAAGCAGCCCCGATCCGTCTGTCAATCTCTCGCTCCTTTCTCCCATCACTCGTGAACAAGACCCCGAAACACTTAAACTCCTCCACTTGGGGCAGCAACTCGTCCCTGAGCCGGAGAGGGCAATCCACCCTTTTCCGGCTGAGGACCATGGC
>JAVDPK010002426.1:0-22961 GCA_034780415.1 Cichlasoma orientale
CTCTGGTAGAGGACCCGAGCTTGAAGGGCAAAAAGACCGCCCGTAGGGGCGAGCTGGGATTTTTTTTTTTTTTTATACAGTATTTAAAATTATAAATAAATCTGCTTTCATAAAAGTACATAAAGAACTGTGTGTGGTAATTTTTCTTTTTTGTTTGCTACAGATCAACAAGCTGATTGAGTATTACCAGCAGCTGGCCCACCGAGAGAAGCAGGAGAGAGACAGGAAGAAGATGGCCAGGAGACGACAGTGCATGCCCCTGGCGTTCTCGGTACTCAGAATTTTAGCCGTTGTCATTACAAATAACAATAATAATTTGAAAATAACAGATTAATTTACTTTGATCTAAATAATAAATATTGGAATGTTTTTGTGTGCCAATAAGCATATTATTTGATTTGCATAACTTCAGCCAAAGCAGGAGGGGAATAAATTTGCTGTGTCTGATTTTAAAGATTGACACCATGTCCATTCTGTTACCCCGCTTTAAAAAATAAATTTCATAACAGCTACAATTTTAGTTTCCCTGAAAGGCCAAAACACAGTAAAAAAAAAAAGTGCATATTTAGTTTTATCCTCCCTGCCGTGGATGTCTTCACGCTTCTTCAGCTTGGCACGCTGTTCACACCTTCCGCTTTCTTCTTTAACAATATTACTTAAGCTGCGATGTCCTGCAGTTGTTTTTCATCACTGATGTATTTCTGTTGCTGTTGCATGTCACCAAATGCCACTAATGTTTTGCTTAATCGCTTTGGTTTCACCTTGTTCTTTATTCTCTCTTGTTTTTTTTCTTTGCTTATGCACTCTGACATTTTGGTTTTTACCCCCCAGCAACACACTATTCATGTGGTGGTGAGTTGTATTTTTCACAATTTGGGCATTCTCATCTTTACAGTAGCACCGTCTTCTATTTCTCTGTTCCTGTCTACTCTGTTACTGACCTCACGGATCACATGAATGTCTCGATCCACACAAAGGGAGCCTTTATGTTGATTAGAGGGAGGGAAGCAATAGAAGATCTTTGAAAACACTTATTCATACTATTATTAGTTGATTCTCTCCATCTACTCTGAGTAGAAAGGCTCTTCTTTAGTCTCTTACCACAAGCTAAAACTGTTTGTTCTTTATTTGTTGTTTTTCCAAATGTGAAATACCATGTTGTTACTTTTTATGTTTTTCAGAAGTTATCATAAATTCCCTTTTTGGTTCAAGGTGCTAAATTTGTCATGTAGAAAAATAGCCGTAGATACATTTTTATACATCATCTTGAGATTTCATTAATTTTCACTAGGCTAGCTCCCTCATTGTGTTTTGCCCTCCAATTTCACTCAGGAAAAATATGGCCTTGGGACCAGACTGCAGAGGCAGAGGCCTGGAGCTCCCCTATCAAGCCTGGCTGGCCTTTCGTGAGTTTTTTTTTGGTCATTTACTGGGAATTATTGCAGCTTTTAACACATCCCACAAACCAGTTTTGTCCTTTTGAACTTTTTTGACTTTAAAGGTCAGCACTGGGTTTGCACGTTTCATCCCTGTAATTACACATTTTTAATATGCATATTATCAGTGACTCAGATAAATTTTCTGCTGTCCACAAACCATTAGTTTGATTAATTTCAGGGTGCCATAAAAATGAATTTGCAAAGCCTTGAAACTTGGCTTGAGATACTTATTGTAGTTAATCCATCACAATGAACAGTTTGTCACCTTTTTTTTTTTTTTCCCCCTCTCAAGTTGCATCATCACCTTGTACTGATATAATTGTTAACAGAAGTTGTTCACCAGAATTCTTTCAAGGACCCTGCCTAACATTTTAAATTAATGATTAGCTGACAAAAGGCAGTGTATTGATAAAGTATGCTGTCAGACCGAGGGGACAAATGTAAAGCAGGCGAGGCCTCTATGAAAAGAGTGATGTGTATTTGGGTGTCTCTTGTTACAAAGGACTCCTGTGCAGTAGCCAAGTATGAAAACTTGGATGCCCTTGAAGGCATCGACCTTAAGTTTTCCAAAGAGTCTTTGTTCGAACTGTAACCGCACAACTTTTATTTAAGTTATTCATAAAGCTCCAAAGCCTCCAAAAATAACTGCACTGTTTGCATTGCAGTGTACGTAATTAACTTCCAGTTGCTTTAAAGATCATCATTAAAGAGCAACAACAGATCGTTAAGCAGTATTTATGTAAACCTAATTAGTCTTAAAGAGGGTGAGGATCAGAAGGAGATCAGCATCGAACCAGCCCAGGCCCTCGACGAGGTGGAGCCCCTGCCTGAGGATTGTTATACCAGACCCATCAATTTACCTGAAGGTGAGATCTTGTCTGGAGCGCACTAAACAGTACTGAGAACCTCTCTAAGGTGAGGTTGGGTTGAATCTGTATTTTCTTTTGTCGTCCCAGTGACCACACTGCGGCAGCGGCTTCTGCAGCCAGACTTCCAGCCCGCGGGGGCGTCTCAGCTCCACCCAAGACACAAACACCTCCTGATGAAGCGTTCACTGCGCTGCAGGGTCAGAACCACTTCAGGCTTTAAGCGTTCCATATTTATCAAAGCCTCACTTTTAACACGCTGTATTTACATGACACTGTTTTTTTTTCTTTCATTCCCCTCTCCAGAAATGCGAGCACAACTTGAGCAAGCCGGAGTTTAATCCTACTTCAATCAAGTTTAAAATCCAGCTGGTGGCTGTGTGAGTGCTGCTCTTCAGTTTCTGTTTTTCTTGGTGAAGTCGATCCGTTTATCATGAAAAGTTTAAATGTCGTTTGGTTAGATGGCTATACCCAGAGGTCAGGAAACTTTTCATGCAAAAACAGCTTAAATCTAAAAAAAAAAGTTTGCTGTTATCATATTAGGTGGAGATGATTGTTATTGTGTGCTTTTTTTTATTATTGATTTTGTTGTCAGGAGTTCAGACAGTAACTGAATATAACTGAACGGTTCGTGAAATGCTGTCATCATGGTGGTGTGTCAGTGTGTTGACTGGCCTTCTTCCTCCCACAGGAGTTATATCCCAGAAGTGAGAATCATGTCCATTCCAAATCTCCGGAACGGGAAGGTCCGTGAGCACAGTGACTTTGGCAGATTAACTTTGTCTTGTAATTGTTTATATTCTTTATGTAAATAAATGTAACCTCAGTGTTTTAAGTTTCTAATAGACTGAATGAAGAATCACAGTGTTTAGAAAAAAAAAAAAGCATCTAGACAAGTACTTGAGGTAAACATTTGTCTTTTTTCACCTCATTCTGTGTATTTAGGAGAGCCAGGTGCTGCTGACTCTGACCAACCCAGTGGAGAACATCACCCATGTCACTCTGGCTGCTTGTGAGGAAGATGACCCTGATGACATTAATAGCACTGCAAAGGTATTTTATTTTTTTTTATATTTTATGTTGATACAGGACAAAATATCCCATTTGTAATTTCTTTAATGGGACTTTAATTGCGTTAAATTGCATCAGTCAGTCGTCAGTACTCAGGGATTTTCTTTGCCCGTCTGTAACCTAAAATCAGTCTTAAATACATAACCAAAAAGCTGCTCACAGTTGTTCTCCATCTGCTTTTTCTTAAGCTCCAGATGGCACATGGCATGGCAAACAGTGGTCCTAGAAAAGTTACTGCAGGGTTGTTGCCTTTTTTTTTTTTTTTTTGATATTTTGAAAGTTGTAAGTTTTTGTTGCGACTGGCATGTTTTAACAGGGACAGCAAACACAGGAAAAGTTTTAAAATACCAAAAGAATAAATAAATTTGATCGGGCATCTTGCAGCCAGTTAGGTTCAGTGGCAGTAGGTAATTGATGTAATAAGAGACTATCAGAGAGGCTGAGTCTTTCAGAAGTAAAGTTGGAGAGGGTTTTATCATCTGAGGTTTGTAATATTATTAATAAGTTCAGAGAATCCAGAGAAATGTCTGCAAGGAAATCAATGACAGTGATTTCCTTTTAGAGATCTGCTTCTAGAAATGCTAAAACTATCTAGCAGGGAAAACCATATATAAACAACATCAAGACACCCAGACCTTTCATTCATTTTTAATGGAAAATGGACCACATATAATACATTTTGGAAAATCATAGATGCCGTGTACTCTGGGCTACGAAGAAGAACCATCTGACTAGTTGTTAGTTAGCGTCTGTATTCGTGCAGGGGTGCATTATGTCTGCGAAGGCACCATTAATGCCCAGCAGTATAAATGTGTATTAGAGCATTATATGACAGCTGAAATACATTCTGCACATATTACAGTAGCTTTGTGCTAAAGTGGCTTGCCTGCAGTCCAGACTGGCCACTGACAGAAACCTTATGGTGCATTATGATGCAAAAATATGAGAAAGGAGGCCACGAGAGGCAAACGTGCTTTCACAAGTGCAGCAGTTGGTCTCATCAGCTCCCAAACAGTAGTGTTAGAAAAAGAGGTAATGCAACACAGTGGTAAACATGCCTCTCCCCCAGCTTTTAGGTTTTTTTAAATGTGCTGCATCAGATATAAAATGAGCATATGTTCTTTAAAAAAAATCATTTCATTCTATGTTTATTTAGAGTTGACACAGCGTCTCAGCTGTTTGGAAATTGGGTTGTCGGTAGCCTTCACATCATCTCTTCATACTGTTAGTCACAGCTAACAGTGCTGCCTGCTGCCAGCAGCTGCTCTCAGGCTCTCTGACTATAAGCTTTTTTTATTTTTTTATTATTGGCCTCTTTAGTGATGAAGTCATGGGTTAGCCTGGGTAAGGAAGAGCTCCTGGCTAAATAAGAGCATCCTGATGACCCATTTCCATTGACATTCTGGCCAAATGGAGAGTGCAGTCCTGTCTTTCTGCTCGATCTGATGTACAAACACCTGGAGGGCATTGTGAACCATATCAAGCTATGCTCGGTTGAGTTTTATCGCCACTTCTCATGGCTGGATTCACCCACCTCCTACATATATATATATATATATTTTTATGTATTACATCTGTGGTTTCTGTAAGTCTGTCGACAGCTGAAAAGATGCATTAATTTTAGCAATAAGTGGGATTCAGATGCTCCCACAAAACAAAACAAAAACAAAACAAACCACAACACAGATGTAAACGGTCAGCTGAAGATTGCTTTTTATGGGAGGTTTTGACTTCAGAAAAATACATCTTTTTATTTAATAGCCGTCTTTATTCATTTTAAGGCACAATGAACTTAAATAGACGTGTAATAATTCATCTTCATGAGACTCGAACGTGTTTTAAAATGAAAGAGACGCATTTAAAATCCTCTCATAAAAGTCAGTGATTGTTATTTTTTGCAGGTTATAGTACCCAGTAAGGAACTGCTGTTGGCAGGAAAGGATGCTGCTGCTGAGTATGATGAACTAGCCGAACCTCAGGACTTCCAGGATGACCCCGAGTAAGTTATTACACAAACACGCGCTCGCTCTTAAAAGTAATGGCGCGAGAGAACTCTCAACCTGCTATCTGTGTCTTCTCCACAGTGTTGTTGCCTTCAGGAAATCCAACAAGATTGGTTTCTTTATCAAAGTGATCCCTCAGAAGGAAGAGGACACGGATGTCGCCGTTTCTTTTAAGATGCGACACGACTTCCGCAACCTCGCAGCTCCCGTCAGGCCGAGCGAGGAGGGAGCCGACACTGCCGCCGAAGCCATCTGGCTCACTCACCACGTAGAGCTGAGGCTGGGACCACTCGCTCCCTGAACACGAATACTGCGTTTACCAGTGTTAGGCTCTTCGAACTAGTTTCTTCAAACTGGGATTCATTTAATTGAAACTGATTTCTGATTCAGCTCGTTGATGTCTAAGAATAATTTGATATTTTTGAGGCTTTCAAATGCTGTTGCTGTGCTTTGGCTTAAGTCACATCAGCAGCTTGTTAAAAATACAGTGAGTGCGGCTCCCTATGCTGCCCAGTTTATAAAACAGTATGAAACTATGACTGGCTGCACACTAACTGATAACTGTAGAGTATTGTTGCCTGATGTACCAAAAACCTCCCTTTTCCCATCCTGAACACTGTAGAGTTTATCAGTAAGAAGCAGTTTACTATGTGGATACTTAGATCCTTATATATGCATATAGTTACTTAGTTGATTAAATATATAACTTTCTTTCTCTCCACCCTCGATGCACTTTTTGTCTCAGCTGTGCTGTGCTGTGGTTATTTTGTATATTTGTCTCTACTGTTTGTAGACAATAGAAGTTTTAGTTCAAAGTTGAGGGAGTGAGATTATAGAAACTTAAAGTTTAAAATGTGTGACGTCAACGAGCAGAATCAGAAATCAGAAGAGAGAACAATCTGAACGAATCCCAGCCGTGAAACACACACACGCACACACCTCTGCGCTTTCAGCTTGTGAATCCTCATCAACATTTCTTTAGACAATAGTAGGATAATTACGTGCATGCTTCACATATAGTAAAAACTGCACACGCTAGACGGCGTCTTCACAGTTACGGATTCTGTCGTTTTCTTATCAAAAAGATCTTTGGATAAATCAAGATAGTTTTAATATTGTCTGAAGTTGCACAGTAACTGTTAATGGCACCCTGAGGAGGATTTATGACAAGCTGTATAAATGAGATGAAGTACAAAGTGCCCGTCATTTCTGTGTATTGAAACACTATTTTTGTCTGATTTGAAAAACTTGCTTTTGGTTCATGGAGCTCACTGACCTTCCTGTCAGTGTGTATTGTTAGCTGCTGCCATTTTTTGGTCTGGGTAAATTAAAGGAAAAACTGTCCTGACATCACAGTTAATCATCTGTACTGGCTAATAAATAATGCTGTCAAAGAGCGCTCTTTGATGTCTTATGTTCCAGGCTGACATGAGTTTAAAAGTGGTTAAGCCATTTGGCATAAATTGGGTTTCTAGTGCTTTTCCTGCTGTTGTGCCTAAAAAATAATGCTATTAAAGCAATGAACTTAAAACAGTGAAGCTGCAGTGCTTAACAGATTTATTAGATCGCCTGTAATAGAAATGAGAAAAATATTTTAGAAGTCTGTCAAAAAAACGTGTAAAACAAACAAAAAAGGAATTCACTGAACTGAGTTCAGTTTTTATACCCAAATTTGAGCCGGAGTTGGACTTCTGTGAGACGTCAGAAATAATCAAGCATAAAATCCAACTACTACAATAAATTTTTCTGTGCAGGAATGCAAGTGAATAACTAATTGGGCACCTTATTTAAAAAAATATTTTTTCTAATCTTTTGTGAAACTACATTTGAAAATTCATGGATAACAATTACATTTTAGCAAGAGCTTGTGTATACTGGGGGATTAACAATTACAGAAACATAAAAAAATGGTTGTAGTAATTACAACACTGTTAATTTAGGGCAGCTGTGGGATAAACCTTACACTGAGTGGTGGCACTGTAATACACTGTAATGCACTGTAATGTATAATAGAGAAAAATCCCCTGAATCTTTATATCTTGTGCATATATCTTTACAGAACTATATTCATGTATCATTCTTTATTTCTGGCTTAATTCAACTTTTTAAGATGTACATTTCATCAGTCAACCAGTTTAGTCTGCATTTATACAATTAAAACCCACTGCGTCATTAAATAAATTACAGCATTGAGAAAAAGAGAAACGAAGTACAGGAGATAGCCTGAGATTTGGTATTGCTTGTATCTTGATGAATCTGTTTTCAGTCCCGCAGTATTTTTTTCCATAATAAAGACAAATTTTAGCTGATTCCCCCGAACTATTATACTGAGAGATATTAACCAAGAAGCTTTTTGTTTGTTTTTTGTGCAATTAGGAGCAGAATTCTTAGCAGAAATCAGTTTCCCATATATTATACCATCCGGATGTATAGCTAATATATAGAGTAGTGAATCTGAAGTAAGACCAATTCCCAAAATCTGTTTAATCTCTTAAAAAGCTTTTTGATCACGTCTGTCACGCTCGTGTTCTGTGCTGTTACTCATTCTCACCACAAGATGGAGCCATAGCCAAACAGTTTTTATATCATCAGCCGCACAAACATGGAGCTTTGGGAGGACATAATAGCATTCAGATGCAACCTTGATCTTGAATTTCTCTACATCCTGAAAACATCGATCGGCAGTAATTGCGGGTCTTTTTCTTTTCTTTTTCTAACTGGAAAAATATTTTTATGAGCCGAGCAAAGCCATCAGCCCGAGATGTCTACTTATCAACGCGAGGAGTAGAGAGTAAAAGAATCTGCATTCCAGCAGATACCATTTTATATTCATCTTGCTGGGGGGATGATTTGCACACTCGTGTAGTTTAATGCCTCCGAAAAGGCAGATCAGATATGTGCGATGCTGGTATGTTGCAGCTCCCTGACGAGGCCCTCTGCTGTGTAAACAGACCCACTCCATCTGGGTAATAAACCCATGATTTTCTTTTATCTTCAGGAGATATAAACAGCCCAGAAAAGTGGTCTCTGTGAGAGCCATAAATCACCACTGAAGATGAGGTAATAAAGCACACATGGGGGTGGGGGGGGAGTGCTATACCACTGAAACAGCACAGGCTCCCTCTTCAAACACAGCTGATGCTAGCAGTAGCTGATTTCAGTGCCCTGCAGTGGTGTACCAAGCACACACACTCTCCGGGTTCCCGCTCTGCTACTGGGAATATCATACTTTATTCAAAAAGATGAGTCTATATTTGTAAATCATAACTTTTGTTCACCTAAACAGACATAACTGATGGAAATGGACTGAATATGGTGATTTATGCAGTCATCTTTTAAGTGACTCATAAGCAGCTCTTGAACGATCCCCAAAAAACACCGTCTGGAGGACAAATTCTGGATCGCTCTGGTCAGGATAATATTTTCCTGGATCAAGACGGGAATTATTTCACGCTCGGCATCAGCGTGTTCTTATTCGCAGAACCTCGCACTGTAAACAGCACAGAAATCTGACCTGTGACCACGCTATCAGGATTAGAAATTAAGATCAGGCCTTTCCAGCAGTGCCTGTAGAGTAAGTAGGTTAGGCAAGGGCCCGCTCATTTAATGTCTCTCCTGCTCCTCTGTTTGCTCCTTTTGAAGACTAACATCTTTATTTATAAAGACACACGCAGCCAGCCTTGACCAGATGAAAAATTCCTCACTGAATTACAAGTTTGACTGCACCCAGGACCTTTCCACAATTACGTCATCAGCCAAACCGCCAGTAACTCACCCACAGAGGAAGCATGACACAGACAAACAAAGTAGGAGAAAAGCAGCAGCTTGAAAGAGGAGGAAAATTCTGTTGATCTAATAACAAGAAAGACACAGAAATCTGGCCAACTACCTTATTTCACAGGCCAACTGTGCTCGGGGATCGAGGTGTGTTTTCTTTGTTAGCTGTCAGGTGAAATGATCTTGCCAATGTCTGTATTTTCACTGCTTGTGGACCACAGTACTTTTCTGGGCATTAGCTTAGGTACAAAAACCTGAGATCCCTTTTTTAGTCACATTTCCCCCCTTTTTTTTTTTTTTTAGGTTGAGCAGGAGGCCCTGAGGTGCTCTAAGTGATGAATCACCTCTTCCATTTTCTGCTCACCAGACCATCATCTGGTTAATTAGTTGTAATTGATGATGTCTACCCCGATGAATAACTGGTGAGGCATTGGGGGCTTTCAGTGCTGGGAAAGCCAAACCTGTGAAACCTTAGCTTTTCAAAAAGAAAAGAAGAAAAAAAGTGAATTTTCTCCTCTAACATGCTTTGAAATTCTCTTTCCTTTTTCTCTTGCTTTGCTT
Organism: Cichlasoma orientale; assembly: GCA_034780415.1. Classification (NCBI taxonomy): domain Eukaryota; kingdom Metazoa; phylum Chordata; class Actinopteri; order Cichliformes; family Cichlidae; genus Cichlasoma; species Cichlasoma orientale. The sequence goes on from JAVDPK010002426.1 coordinate 9,718, forward strand.
TCACTCTGACGGCTGTGGGCTGGTTGGAATGTTTATTTTGGATGCACGGTTGAAAATGAGAAAGCAGCTGACCTTCAGCACTCTCTCGGAAGCGCCGTGTGCCTTAACTGACAGATACGCAGCCACGGTCTCCGCTTTCATTTATAATTTGATCAATAAAGGCTGCATGTGTGTCAGGACACCAGACTGAGGCCAGTGCTAAGAGTGAAGCCTGCGAGGTCTCCGGAGGACAGAAGATCTGCTTTTTCGCCGAACATTTTCTTGCTTACTTGACAACTGTAAGTAGAAAAGAGAGAATCAGTGTAGCTAGTGAAGGAAGTGATGCCTTTTAAAGGAAAAAATGTACAATTTGGGAAGCTCCATTTGTGTGCTCAAAACTGTGTTACCTTACCATCCGATCATCTTCAAACACAGACTCTATAAATAGATGTAACAAGCATGACTTCACCCATAGTGGCCTTCTCCATTCTGTTTATTTTGGAATCAGATTTGGCCATACTTGAATCAGAGGGTGTGCTGCAAAGCCAGAAATGCTTCAAAAATGAACAACATGAGCAGAGTCTGTCTGTCATACGAAGCACCCATGCCACTAATAATCTTTAAACCTTTATGCAGTTGAAGATGGATGAACTGGCCACCACACAGTTGTTATGAAAAGCACAGCTGTTGCTTTTGAAACAAGCCTCAAGTGGCCATTTGAGGAACTGCGCTTCTGTTTCCTCTACAGTGCCGATGGCTGCTGGTTGCCAAACCTGAGAAGAAAAGTAAAATAAAATGTTTACCACAAATGTGTTTTTGTATTTTGGAGCTTAAAATAAAATTCTAATATTTCTACAGGCAATGTACATTCAGGTAGCTCAGCACAGATTGTGCAAAATGGGATTAATCACTGGCTTTGCCACAGGCAAACATTTTGTTATTCAGGGAGAGAAAATCAGAGAAAATAAAAGAAAGAGCAGATCACATAAATAGGCTGCCGGAGCTGATCCACACTGCCGGATAGGTAAAAACACGAGGTTCTGGCTACATAAGGAGCAGAAATGTCAGATTTGATCAAATGAAATTAAAAAGAATCAGAATGAAGTGCTTTCTTGGCAAAACTTAGATAAAAAAAACAAAAACAATGTCACATTATATCACAGCCCTCTTAGCTCCATCCAGCTGTTTAGCTTAGCTTAGTGCTTAGGACTGAGGGTAATCTGATGGCTGGCTGTAAAGCACACGAAATGACAGATTTAAACAAACAAACAAACAAAAAAAGATAAATATGTTACCCAGAAAATGCCAAGGCGGCTTTAGCCCTGCAAGCTAATTACACCCATTTATTTTCTTAAATCAGGAAACAGGAATCACCTTTATAGACAAGTCTATAAGAAAAGTCAAGTATCTCTGCACCTGCTTCAACAAGGTCCTAATTGAGCAATACAAACCACAACCTAATCCTCTGTGGTCTACAAGTATCATCCAAACAAGGTTCATTAATTAGAAGAATTACACGCCCTGGAGAAAGTCAGACACACACCAGCGATAGCGCATTGTTAAGTAAATAGATGATTTCAATTAGGGCAACACTTGCAAAAGAACTACTGTTGTTGTCTCAATGTAAAGCCGCAGGCTTCCTGGGCAGCTAAGGCCCATTAGGTTCTGATGAAAGCGCGCTTGCAGCTGAGAATGTGTGCGGTTGGATGTTCAAGAACAGAGACGACTGGTTTCCGCTGTGCAGCTGCCCCGGGGCACGCAGCCAAACCCACACAGGACCCGCCCAACATGACCCACCATCACGCTGCAAATACTGTCTATCCACATTGAGCACAGGTAGACACACGCACACACACACACACACACACACACACACAAGCTCCCACTGAGTGCTGTATTTCACCCCTGAGAGGTTAAGTTAAATCAATGTGTGGAATCAATGAGAGCATCACTGGATTTACAGTGCAAGAATATGAAATGTCAAACTGTAGATGTGGATTTGTGACTCTATCAGTGGCACATTTCACAGGGTGAAGAGTCTCTAAAAGGTAGAAGTCTATAAAAGTCTCCGTGAATGAAACGTATTTCACTCTCAGACTCTGTATGTTTGCTGGGATGAAATAATGTTTCCCTTTTGCATGGGGCACAATTTTCCACTGATGGTACTTTGTTTATGGCATGTGGCTGCATTTGCTTTTAAACCATTTTTCATGGCACCACCAGGGGTTGTGCTTTTATTAAGCATTAAGTCCATTTTACTGTTTTCCTATCCAATTAGGATAAGCTGGCATCACATGAGGGCAGGAATACATTCTGGACAGGTCGCCAGTACATCACGGACCACGCTTACTGATAATTTTGACATAAAGCCTTGGATGACCTCTAATTCCCTGCTTTTAAATTCAGACAAAGCAAAGCACAATAGCAAAGCGTTATTGCACTCAGCCCTAAAAATCTTAGAAACATGGCGTCAAACCAGATGCTTACTCTGGATGGCATTACCTTGGCCTCCAGTAACACCGTGAGAAATCTTGGAGTCATTTTTTAACCAGGATATGTCCTTCAGTGCACACATTAAACATATATGTAGGACTGCTTTCTTGCATTTGCACACTATTTCTAAAATTAGAAACATTCTGTCTCAGAGTGATGCTGAAAAACTAGTTCATGCATTTATTACCTCTAGGCTGGACTATTGAAATTCATTATTATCGGTTTGCCCTAAAAACTCCCTGAAAAACCTTCATTTGATCCAAAAGCGAGAGCACTCACAGGGATTAGAAAGAAAGCACATTTCTCCCATATTGGCTTCTGTTCATTGGACCATCCCTTAGTTACACTGCAATAGGCCTAGGCCTGGTTCTGCCGGAGGTCTCTTCCTGTTAAAAGGGAGTTTTTCCTTCTCACTGTCGCCAAGTGCTTGCTCATAGGGGGATCATCTGATTGTTGAGGTTACCTTACAATGCACTGATCATATTTAGGGCTACAGGGCTTCGGTTTAAAGGGACCATTGTTGTGATTTGGCACTATATAAATAAAATGAAATTGAATTGAATAATTTCTTTGGAGTGTGGGGGTGAACCTATGCACCAAATGCAAACCCCACACAGAAAAGCCCGAGTCAACTAGCAGGTTCAAAGCCTTGTTTTCCATTTCGAACCTGTGCCCATGCACTGAATTAAAGAAAACATTGTCTGTAAATGAAATATTCCAGCTCAGCTGTGGAAACACAGGCAGCCTCAAGATCTCACAGAGAACACAGGGCTGAGTCACAAATAGCAGTAATGCCCGACGAATACAAAAACAGCGACATAAATGAAACGAGCCCTGATAAGACAACAGAATGGAGACTACATTCTTTCAAATTGTATTTACACAAGGATGTCTGCAGTCAGGGAGCTATGGTCTCTGTTTATCTACAGACTGGATGGACCTGAGGGGTGTTTCTCTGCAAGGACATCCTCAGGCATTGCCGGGGCTTGCCACTAGTTGATGTTGCTGCTGGGAGAATCTAAGTAGCCGGAGTTTTGTTTGCTTTTCTCTAAACCATGTTGCTCTCTTTAATTTCCTGTTGATGAGACTCACAGATCTGATTTCCTGCTTATGCGGCACAGATAATCTTGTTGCCACTCCGCTGACTTTAGCTGGGAAGATATTTTTCCTTCTTCTAGACAGACTTTATCTCTTGACCCCATAACTCTCTGCCATATGCATATCATGGTTTCATAATTTAGTTCTGACAATTAATCATTTCATTTTTTAACACCTACCTCTAACAGCAAGATGTTTCTCTCCAATAAGTCTGACATTGCAGGGTGCATGAAGAAGGTTCAAGGAAAGAAAAGGAATAAAAAAAAAGAAGAGAGATGGACAGGGAGGGGTCCTAAACAAGGAAAATATCTCTTTAAAGGTGGGGAATATTTTGGTCTGGGACCAATCTCAAGCATCTGTCAGGCCTTTCCTGTATCACGTCCTCTGATAACACGCAAGACTTAACGAGCAGAACTCCCCAAAGGAGTTGGCTTCTTTAGCGACACTTTTGAAATGACTTGTGCATTCTTTCCTTCATTTGTGTCATTTGATTTCAAATCAAACGCTAACAGCAATCAGCGGGCAAAAGCCGACCCATCATTATGACGTCAGCATTAGCAGGGCAGCAAAGTGCAAAGTCATGACTGACTGCTATCTGCACACAGGAGCTCACCCCCAGCTACAGATAGGGGAGCACACGGCATGCTTGACATCTTTCCATTTGCGGGAGGATGGATGAGCTCGACCCCTGTGTACTTGACCTTGCTCCCCCTGAAGCAAGAGTGGCACATTCCCCACCGGATCAGCATCTCTTAGAAAAGTTTCCTTTGGCTAAATGTTAAAAGAGAGACCAGCTTCATACGTTTTAGTCTCACGTGGAGAACTTTGTGCTGCTGCTGAGACAGTCCTTTAAAACTCCGAGTATGAGTAAAACAACATGTGGGTGTAAAGCCTCGGGACTCCGATGACTTCATGTTTTTTCGTGTTCCTTGCACAACATTGTTAGCAGGAACTTTTGCCAGCAAACGTCCAGCGCGATTTGTTGTTAAGGTCCCTTGTCTCCCTCACTTCACTGAGTTCATAAATATTTTTATGCTGAGGGTTATCATAGCATGACCTCATGAATAACTGGACAAAACATTCCTTCTCCTTCTGCATAGAATACAAATCATTTGCATCTCTGTCTCCCTCTAAATGCTTCCTCAATCCCTCTCATTAAAATCCTCCTCACTTCCTCTTTCTGTATTTCTTTGACTACTTTTCCATTTCTGTCTTTCTTTCTCTCCACCCAGCCCGTAATTAGAGGGAAGTAAAAAAGAAGGGGAAAAAAAAGAGAGAAAGAAACGCTCTAGAGCTGACAAGAAACCTTTTGGGCACATTTGCCAGCACATAGCTTTTAAGTGGGTCATAGAACTGAAACCCGGTGTGACTTTTTAGTGCTGAAAATGCCCCTCTGGAAGCAGAGAGCTCCAGGCCCAGACAGGGAATCCAACCAGAAGGTCAAACATCCCCTTAATCAGGACCTTCAAATTCCAGACACCTCGGGGAATGTGGTGCTGAATTTATTAGCGAGCTTTTAGCCTGGCTTGATCACCTGTGGGCTGGAACAGAAGTAGGTGGTTTTTTTTGAGTCAGCCCGAACAGGAACTTGGACCTGCTAGCTATTTATTTTCTCATTTTCTTATTCAGCACTGCAACTGGATAGGCCCACACGGCTGCTGCTGGCGAGAACTAACAGGCGTGTATTTCAGGCTGTTTATATTTGGTTGTGTATCCAGGGATACTTTTAAAACTTTCATGGCTGTTACATGAATACCTGATAAGTTTATACGCAGCGATTCCTCGCCCCACGTTCTCTTAAAGTCATTCCACGATGGTTTATTCTTTACAACTTTGCGACCCGCGGCTTTGCAAAAATAAGAGGTATGGTTCACGTACGTTTTCTGCACTTGTTTTAATTATTTCTGCGGTGTTGCGTTTCAGTTCTAAGGGTTTATGAAAGGAAATACATTACAACCCAAGCTGCCAGTTAACCTTGGCTGCAGCCAGTAATTAGACTTGCCAGTGGAAATCGCACACTGGTTACTGACTCAGAGTTAGAAAGCACAATGATGGTCTGGATGAAATCCCAGGGAGAATGGTCCATGCTTTCTTTGGTTCTGCAGAATATAATAACATTGTTGTGTTGCACTGGTTTGGGTTCAGCCCTCGTGTTCAGAGGTTTACGCACAGGAAGAGGCAAACAGTCATGTGGTCACCAGTGACCAGGGAATATTCATTCAGGGACTTGTAACATGAAGGGGCAAAGTAAAGCGACTTGACGCCGCTCTGTTGCTCGTTTGCCCCACAGTTGGCTGCTAGTTGAGTGGATAACTCTCTTGTGTATTTTTTGACCTTGTCATATTGGATCGCGTCACCTCTGAGTTGATTCGTGCTCCTAGGATGGCAGTTGGAAATTCATTCCTTTGAATTTTGCGCTCACGTGCTTTTAAGTTGGAATGTGCAAACTGACCTTGGTCATTCTGCTCAGACAGCAATTAATGGTTAAAATCGAACGCCGTATGCAAATTAAAAGCTTGCAAAAAATGGTCACATTTATCAAAATCTTCTTACACTTACCCTTGTCAACAATTTGGCATCTTATGTACAAAAACTTTCTCTATCCAAGTTGCTGGAAAGCCGCGTCATTGCTGCAGGTTTCACGGTCTATTCATCACGTCACTGCTGACTGCTGCAGGACGGAGTTTTAACTGCAAAAGGACACAGGCGCTCGGCAACCTTGCTTTTACGTACAGTAGGAATATAAGCAGAATACAACCAATTAGCAACCAGCTGAGTCGAGTCCCTCATTGCAAAGAGACATGTCGCAGATGAGTTGTGCTCATTGTTGCAGGCTGACTCAGACTGACTGCAACATGTTGGAGTCTGTCTGTGTTTATAAGTTAGATGGTGATTATTTGCACACCCTTGTTAATCTGTCTGAGAGTGATTACAGTCAGTCTGGCATGGACATGGACAGGTTGCCTCCCTCCAGATGAAGGTGTTGCACACTCAACCTGGGTGACCGGCTAGTTGCCGCAACTACTTGCAATTGGTTGCCAACAACAAAAACAAACTTGTCGCAAGTGCGTTTCCATCCAGTTTTTACTCTGGTCGACTCAGCCGTAACACGCGTTACTGTAAAATGTGTCCGGCTCTCATCTGTATGGTAAATATGAAGCTACAACTAAAACAGATAACCTTAGCTTAACAGAAACAAGTATTCCAGCTCTAAGACCAGCTTTTAAGGCTCAGAACTAATCCCTTTACTCTTCCTCTTTTTCCCCCCTCTCTGTAAAATTAAGGAAAGTGGCTGCTAGTGGTAGATAAGAGAGCACTATTGATCCTCTTGTGGGACTCGTAGCAAGAAACGAATTAGCATAACTCTAAAATGTCCAAGTACTTCTTAAAAGCAGCAAGTAAAGTTGAATTTTCTTTTCTCTTTTTCTTCTTTTTTTTTGTGGCTTTTTTTCATCCCCCCCGATCTTCTGATAAACTTTCATCCCCTTTAAATGACTTCCTCAGCATTTCAACTATTTATGGTTCACATGAAATATTGGGGTTATGAGACACACTGGACTGAACTGAAAGTCAAAAAAACAGCCCACACATGATTCAAACCCTGCCTCTTCCATTTTATTGGAAATGTTTGGGCAAACGACTAGCGTGGGTCACAGTTTTGCTCAAATGGAGTCTGACTTAGTCTGTGCTAGAGTGCTCTGAGCAGAGAGGAGGAGGAGTGGGAGGAAAGAGTGCTGTGGGAGATGGTAAAAAATAGAGAAGCACAATACTTTCCTATTCATGCTAGCTGGCACACAGGTGGCCAGGAAATAGCGCAGGGAAAGTGCTGCCGAACACACACCCATTTCACTCGGTTAGCTATCACATCCTTGTGCACTTTGTGTGTGTGTGTGTGTGTGTGTGTGTGTGTGTTTTTCAGCAACACACTCACAGTCTGTCATCCCGATTTTGACCTACACCCATTGTAGAGAGTGTGTTTCTTGGTTCATGGGTGCAGCTTTAAGTAAAAGAAAAAATGCTACACCAGCTCAGCGCCTGTGTGATTTTACAGGGGCGCAGTAGAGGATGCGGTTTTCATTCCAAATTTGAATTTGGCCTTGATTGAGCAAAAGAAAACTGAATCAAATTTGAAGCCCTGATCTGAGGGGGGGTGGGGTCGTTCTCCGTGATAGGCCTGTCACTTATTTCCTTGACTGGAAAAGGGAAGAAAGGGGCACTCCCATGGTAACTCATACTGGTAACATCTGTTTCAGCATAATGTTGAGGAAATCTTTTTGTATTCATCTGCCATAACATAATCTAGATAAACTGCCTATCATCAAAGACAACTTAGCCTGTCTGCATTGATGTATCTCATATAATTTTTGGCGCAGCCGTTGCTGTGACTTGTCTGATCTGAGACATTTTTCCACATTTTACAGTGGTTTGTTTGAAGGCACAAGCATGACAATTGGTCGAGTGGAAATTTGAGTCAAAAGAAATTACATTCTTCATCGGGCCCTCCTCTTCTTCGGGAAAGCACTGGGACAGAAACCAAGAAAGACAACATCAGGGCTGATAAGATGCTTGGCTGCCTGCCCCGTGAACACACACACACACGCACAAAGCACAAGGTTTCAGACATCCTCATGTGCAAATTTTGACATATCAGTTTTGGAAATACCCACCAGGCCCTGCCTGTCTGAGTTCACCGTGTGTTGGGTAGGTCAGCTTAGAAGGCAGACATGAAGGATTAATCAGGAAGTTGTTGAGAGGCAGATTTAGCACCCTGTGTCCAGTTAGTCAGCCTTCCCAGTCTGCGCTAACTCCATGCCCACTTTCTCTACACATCTGTAAAAACTTAAGACTCAGTGGGCTGGATCACAGACACAGAGCTGTGCTTTGTCAGGCCTCAGAGTCTGCCAGCCCTCAACCTAAATGGATTAGAGACTCTGTTAGAGAGCACTAGAGGAGGACTGAGTTCACTGATCCCAACCAGCAGTCCTAGTCCCTTTAGTTCATCAGAGCGCAGTATCGGCCACTCAGGACTGCTCTCCATTCCACTTAAAGGCTTTTATTAAGAGCACTGGAGAGTAGAGTCGATGCAGTCAGCAGAACCGCGGGTACGAGAACAGGACAAAGGACTAAACAAAGCTAGAGATGTTGGTGAAAACAGACAACACAAAAACCTCTCTTCAGTAGATGCCATGTTGTCTTCCTACCTCTTCCTCCTTTTCTCTCTCTCTTTTTTTGTCACCGTCCCTCTCCTTTCTCCTTGTTTTGCCTGCAGGCCCCTCGCCAGGCTGCCTCATAATGGCATGTGTTTTGATTGGTGCAGCAGGGGGAAGCAGGGCATTGTCTGGACAGGATCTAGGCTGAGATCAGTAGATAGATTGGATGGTGTTTTAGGGCAGTACTCAAACTACCGTCATCTTTGTTTTAGTTGGACGTTACAAACACTTAGCTAACCCTCGAAAAGAGCCAGACTTTCAGGAAATGGGAACTTGTGAAAACAAGTCCGGCATAATTATTATTGTTATTATTATATCATTCATTAGAGATATGTTACTGTTGAGTGTGCGCTGAGATATTATCAGACATCTTGCGTTCATTTTGAGTACTTCGAGAAGAAATGAAATCAACAGCGAGTATTCAAATGATATCAGATGTTTTCTTCCCATTTGCTCGGGAAAAAAATAGAGAAAGTTTTGAACTTCACGCTTTACCTCCACGGCATCTGCTGTCTGAGCATCCTGAACGGCTGACTTCATGGTTGGCTGTGGCCCACCCCAGTGTTATAATTGTCAGGAATTCACAAGCCTGGCTGCCTCTCGTTGTGCTAAAGGCGAGTGACGCTGAACGGATGCGGACAACTGATTTATGTTTTCTGGCAAAAAATAAAATAAAACAGACAATTAATTCCTGGCGACAAGCACAAATTACAACATGCTTGGGTTGCTGTGGCAGGGTGCATGACCTGAAATAGCTGCTCTGTCAGTGCCGTGAATCTGCTATAATATAGAGGGGCCGGTAGCCAGTGTAATGCAGAGCGGGAATGGTAATACCTCCCATACAGTCTGGAGAGAAGTCTAACATTTTCAGGGCTTCTGCGCGGATTTATATTAAGAACAAACACAGTTTCATCTCAGGCTTGTGGGATGCACGCAGAAAGCTTTCGTGTATACTTGTAGTATTTGTGGCACCTGATTCGATTCCATTGTCTTTCTAGGGAAGTTGTCTTGCTGGAACTGAGTTCTAGTTTTATGTTTTGTCTCCCCAGAGTTTCCCTTCCTATTCCTCCCTCCGTTCCCCCGTTTTTGTTATCATGCTTAGTGTGTGTCTGTGTCTGTGTTTAGTCTCCGTCTTTGCTTTCTTGTGGGTTTTGCTTCAGTTTTTGCTTCCTGTCCATCTCATTAGCTTCACCTGTGTCTAAATATGCCTGTGTCTCCTGACCATATAGAAAGGTTGTCCAATCAGAAGCCCCACTGGAAACAACAACGCCACAGTCTGATGTCAAAAGATTTTTGTTTTGCACATTTAAATACCGAAACTGACTTTCTGAACTCTGTTTCCAGTGACCTAAAATGCAGTTTACATGCGAACAAAAGGCCAAAATGCACAGAGAAGCTGTTTTCTGAAATACGCTCGTACGTGCGGGCACGGCCACGGTTCTGCCGGCTCCTTTTTCTTTGTCAGATCCTACTGGTAATTTTCCTGCTCGTGTGGTTTCTGGAGTCCTGGTTTGTGGCTTTTTATACACTTCGGATTTTGTGCTTTAGCAAAAAAAAAGTTGTCTCGGTCCTCTCCACATCATCCCATTTAGAGATATTAACGTAACAAGTCTACAAAAAAATCTGCAATTAGGACGTTTTGAGGTCTGTAAAGCAGTCCTGCTGATGCACATGCTGAGAATTATTGGAGAAGAAGTTGAATATATGCACTAACTGGAAGACTGTTTAATGTTTTAAGTGACTTTGAGTGCGGTACGGGGCAGTGAGAGGCAGTTCCCTGGGTGAAAATTCCTCGTTTGATGCCAGAGGTCAGAGGAGAATGAGCAGACTGCTTTGAGCTGATAGGCAACAGTAACTCAAATAACCACGCGTTGCAGCCAAGGTTTGCAGAAGATCATCTCTGAATGTGCAACACGCAGAACCTCGAAGCAGATGGGCTAAAGCAGCAGGAGACAACACTGGGTGCTGCTCCTGCTAACTAAGAAGAGGAAACTGGGGCTATAATTCACACGGGCTCACCAAAATTGGACAGTAGAAGACTAGAAAAAAAAGTTGCTTTGTCTCAAATTCTGCTGCAACATTTGGATGGTAGGATCAGAATTTGTTAAACACGAAAGGATTGGTCAGTGAATCGGGGTGCTGCTGGTGGTGTAATGGTGCGGTGGATGTTTTCTTGGCACACTTTGGGCTCCTTGGTAATAACTGCATCATTTAAATATCACAGCTTACCAGAGTATTGTTGCTGATTATGTCCATCCCTTTATAATCACAGTGTACCATCTACTGATTTCTGCTTCCAGCAGGATAATTTACCTTGCCACAAATATCAGCTCATCTCAAAATGGTTTCTAGAACATGACCCTAAGTTCACTGTACTTAAATGGCCTCCACAGTCGCTAGATCGCAAACCAAATAGGGCACCTTGTGGTGGAATCGGAGATGCACATCATAGACGTGCATTTAATAAATCTGCAGAAAGTGTCTAATGCTATGATATCAATATGGACCAAAAGTTCTGATGGCAGAAAGTGGTCCAACCCAGCACTAGCAAGTTGTACCTAATAAAGTAGCTGCTGTAGTAGCGCAAAGGAAGCAGAGTCTGGGGACTACTCGCCCATCACTGGGGGTGAGCTCACTAAGGTAGTTTAACAACCAACTACCTTAGTGAGCATCCCAGGGGCCCATCCCAGGGCCCCTGGGATGGATGAGATATTCCCTGTTACCGGAATGCTCTGGATGTTGTAGGGCTGTCCTGGTTGACATACCTTTGCAACATTGCATGGAGAACTGGGGCGGTGCCTCTGAATTGGCAGACTCGGGTGGCGGTTCCCATCTTTAAGGAGGGGGACTGGAGGGTGTGCTCCAACTATTGGGGGATCACACTTCCTCAACCTCCCCGTGAGGGTTTATTCCAGGGTGCTGGCAAGCAGAGTTCATCCATTAGTTGAACCTCGGATTCGAGAGGAACAACGTGGTTTTTGTCCTGGTCGTGGAACGCCGGGCCGGCTTTTTATCCTCTCAAGGATATTCAAGTGTGCGTGGGAGTTTGCCCATCCAGTCTACATGTGTTTTGTGAATCTGGAGAAGGCATTCTGTGGGGGGTGCTGCGGGAATATGGAAAATCCGGCCCATTGTTATGAGCCATTCAGTTCCTGTACAACTGCAGCAAGAGCTTGGTCTGCATTGCCCGCAGTAAATCGGACTTGTTTGTGGTGGCTGTTGGACTCTGAGGAGAGACGGAGATTGACAGACGGATTGGGGCTGTGGCTGGAGTAATGCAGACGTTGTACCGGTCTGTTGTGGTGAAGAGAGAGCTGAGCATAAAAGCAAAGCTGTTGATTTACTGGTTGATCTACACCCTACCCTCACCTATGGTCATGAGCTTTGGGTAGTGACAGAAAGAACGAGATCCAAGCGAAGGAAATGAGCTTCCTCCAAAGGGTGGCTGGCCTCTCCCGTAGAGATATGGAGAAAAGTGCAGTCAGAGTAGAGCTGCTACTCCTACACATCGAAAGGAGCCAGTTCAGGTGGTTCAGGCATCGACTAGGATGCCTCCTGGATGCCTCCTGGGTGAGGTGTTCTGGGCATGTCCTATTGGGGGAAGGCTCCAGGGCAGACCCAGGACACGCTGGAGAGATTATGTCACTTGGCTATCCTGGAAATGCCTTGACGTTCCCCCAGATAAGCTGGAAGAGGTTGTTGGGGAGAGGGAGGTTGGGGTTTCTCTGCTTAGGCGGCGACCCTGCCCCAGATAAGCGGACAAAAATGGATGGCTGGATGGATCATGTAGTAATGTATTTCTTGAAGTATTGTTTTTAATTGCATTTTTCGCTGTCTTTCAAAACCTTGTATAAATACGGTTTTTGTTGTTGTGGAAATACTGAATGTTTTATTTTTGTTGATCTCGTGTTTAAGCGAGGGAGAGTGATCTGCTGTAATTAACTGTGAATGGGAGCTGGCAATGCAGCTTAGCAGTGCTTTCTGAGATAAAGAGGGCAAGTGGTGATATTCCAGAAGAAAATTGAAAAAAGTTCAACTGTCCTCTGCAAAGTGAGCAACACCCAGGTGAAAGCCAAATGGAGCACAGAGCTGTTTACTGCTTTGCTCTGCGAGTGGGGATGAATTCCAGCACAGATACAGAACCACAATCCTAGCTGGTCTCGCCAGCTCAGGCTGCACCAGTGTTATTATCCAACATTTGAAACAGTATTCCTAAAAGACTTCACAAAGCTTTTCTGTACCAGGAGAAAAAAAAATCTGGAATACAAAAAATGAACTCTGACTGGTGGACTGACTGATAGTCATCCTTTGAGCCTCAGACAGGCACATGCACACACACACACACAAACACTCACGCACGCACGCATGCACGTGTGCGCACACACACAGGAGCTGTGTCAACTGAGTGAACATGATGTGTTGTCCCCATCTCTTCCAGCCCGTCAGCATCCATCTCGTCTCAAA